>CAUYPK010023068.1:0-24756 GCA_963574355.1 Loris lydekkerianus
ATGTTTACATGGATGGAGCTGGAACATATTCTTAGCAAAGTATCTCAGGAATGGAAGAAAAAGTATCCAATGTACTCAACCCTACTATGAAGCTAAATTATAGCTTTCACATGAAGGCTATAACCCAACTATAGCACAAGATTATGGGGAAAGGGCCAAGGAAGGGGAAGGGAGGGGGGAGGTTTGGGTGGAGGGAGGGTAATGGGTGAGGCCACATCTATGGTGCATCTTAAAATGGGTACAGGCGATTGCACTAATGTACACAGCTATGATTTAACAATAAAAAAAATAATAAAAATACAAAAAAAAAACAAAAACAAAAAACAATGATTAACATTATTATCTCACAAAGCTTCTGAGAGTCAGGAATCTAGGATCAGCATAGCTGGGTAGTTCTGGCTTATGGTCCCTCATGCAGTTACTGTCAGACCATTAGTCAGAGCTGCAGTCATCAGAAAGCTTGACTGGGGCTGCAGGATCCACTTCCAAAATGGCACCCTAAAATAGCTGGCAAGTTCCTGCTGGTTGTTTGCAGGAGGCCTCCCTTACTCGCCTCTTAGACCTCTGCCTGCTTGAGTATCTTGGTGACACAGCACCTGGATTCTCACAGAAGGGATGATCAGAGATAGAGACAGATAGAGCCCTATTTTCTTTTGTTATGCTCTAGATTCAGAAGTTAAACTCTTGTCTATTCTGTAATATCCTACTTATTATTAGATGCGAGTCAATTATTGCAGATCACTAAGTCAAGGTAAGGGGAATTAAATGTCACATTTCAAAGAGAAGAGTATCAAAGAATTTGTAGATGTATTTTAAAACCATGTCAAAGGTTTAGTTGCTGGAGTTTATGCAGGGTGGGGGTAGAGTTTTATTCAAGAGTGGTCGCTGTTCTGGGGCATTGAGATTCAGGAACTTTTTTTTTAAGAGACAGAGTCATACTCTGTCACCCAAGCTGGAGTGGCATGATCATAGCTTACTGCAGCTTCAAACTCCTGAACTCCAGGGATCATTCCACAGCAGCCTCCCACAGGGCTAGGATTACGGGCCAGATTGAGGGATTTAGCTAAGAAGATGTTAGTGGTTTAATTGCTAGAGGGCAGCGATACATTTGGGATTCAGCTCCTAGGGCTAGTTATATGTAAGGATTTCCCTGTGGAAAGAGAGTTTAGTTTCAGAATTTCAGTGTTTGGAGCATGTGTGTGAATGTAGGGTTGACATTAGGTTTGGAGGATTCAGCTGCCTTGCAGGGAGAAGTGAGAAGAGAGAGAAAAGATGGAAGGCACGATGAGGCGGCTGTGGGAAGCCAGGTCCCTGGCCTCTTGCTCCCTCTTTCCTTTCTCTTTATTTCTGCATCTCAGTCTTCTTTTCTCTCTCAGGCTTCCAATTTCCCATTTCTCTATTTCCTACGCAGTCACGGCATCAATAGATTTAGGCTAAAATGAAAGGCGGAAGAGAGGTTTGCCCTAGCCCAACTTAGGGCTCAGAGCTTCCTTTTGGAACTATGGCTCTACTCTCCTCTTTGACCTCATGTCTTTGGTTTCTTACCTTCCAGGCCACCTTCCTTGCCCAGATGCCTTTTTGGTCTCCCCAGAGTGAGGGTACTACACCCTGGTACTCTAGGGTCTGATCCCCACCTTTTTAGCCATGCTGAATTTCTCATTATTCCTCCATTATTTGTGCATGCTGTTCCACCCGCCTAGAACATCCCTCTCCTTCTCTACCTAGACAAAGGGGTATTGGCAGGGCATGGGGAAGAGGCTCAGCTACAGTGATTTTTACTCTCCTAGCCTTGTCTTGCCTTTTCTTTTCTTTGTCTTCCTTCCTTCCTTCCTTCCTTCCTTCCTTCCTTCCTTCCTTCCTTCCTTCCTACCTTCCTTCCTTCCTTCCTTTTCTTTTCCCTCCTGCCATTCCTCCCTTCCTTCCTCCCTTTTTTTTAGAGACAGGGTCTCACTCTGTTACCCAGGCTGAAGTGCAGTGACACAGTCATAGCTCGCTGTAACCTTGAAATCCTGGGCTCAAGAGATCCTCCCACCTCAGCCTTCTAAACAGCTGGGAATGCAGGTGCATGCCTCCACACTTGGCTAATTTTTCATTTGAGGGGCTTTCTATGATGCTCTGGCTGGTCTTGAACTCCTGGCCTCAAATGATCCTCCTGCCTTAGCTTCCCAAAGTGCTGGGAATGCAGGCATGAGACACTGCACCTGGCTTCCACTTTTTCCTTGAGGGGAGGGGCTAGGGTCTTCTCCCATCTTGTTGATGCACTGACCTCTGATCTTTCTTCCCCAGGCTGTGCTAAGACCTTGTACCACTCCGTCCACAAAAAGATCTTCACGCTTCCAGGAGACTGTCTGATCTACCCTGCTCATGATTACCATGGTGAGGGCTTCCTATAGGAGATGTGGGGCGTACATTACTTTTGAAAGGGTGGCACAAAGACCACAATTCCCAGACATTCCTTTTAAAACATTAAATGCTTAAGTGTGCTGTGTGTGGATGTAGATGCTGTAGGACTGTTAGAATTCTGCAGGGCATGGGTTTTCCTTGTAGATCCTAGGGAACTGTGGGAAACTACATTTTCCATGGTGCCTCTGAAGGAATGACATCTCAGGGGCTTTCTCAGAAGAGCCTGTCAGTCTCAGGCTGGAGAGGCACCCCAAGTCCTCATGTTCTGGAGGCCCGAACAGAAATGCTGTTCTGAGTGGCCTGAGATGCACCCATTGACTTTTCTTCCCCTCCCTTGGCCACTAGGGCTCACAGTGTCCACTGTGGAGGAGGAGCGGACTCTGAACCCTCGGCTTACCCTCAGCTGTGAGGAGTTTATCAAAGTCATGAACAATCTTAACCTGCCCAAACCTCTGCAGATAGGTGAGCAGCTGAGGGCCCAGACCCAGGAATATGAGGGAGGGGGGACCTGGAGGCCTCGACCCCTGAGGGAGGAGGGACTGGAACCTGGACCTCTGGGTCTCAGAGAGGAGGGACTGGGGGACTGGACCCCTGGGTCTGGGGGAAGTGAGGGTTGGGCCTAGACCCCTGGGTTTGGGGGAGGATGGCCTGGGTTTGTAAGAAGAAGTTGGCTCAGGGCTAGAAGTCTAGTTACCCTGAAGAGAAGGGCTTCTAGGATTTCTGGGTCCCAATGGAGCCTGGAGGTCTGCCTAGGCCACTTAATTTTAACTTTGGTTTCTTCCTTTCAGACATTGCTGTTCCAGCCAACATGCGCTGTGGGGTCCAGAGCCCCCCTTCCTGACTTTGTCTCTGTCAGGTGCTAATATCCACTAAGAATGCACTGGGTGGCATAAGAGGAGAGGTGTCACGATGGCACCTCTCCTCTCTCACCTCCACCCCCTAAATCAGCCCCCTGGAACTTCTGAATAAAACTTTTTTTGGCATAAATCTGATTTCTGCCTGTTTTCTGGAGGAACCAGTTGGGTTTCTGGGCTGGTAGGCTGTGGGTAGTCTGATTCCCTGGAGAGGCCAGCGGAGCAGGCCAAGCTGAGGATATAGGTAGCCTGGAAGGAGATTTCTAACTCACAAGCTCAAAAGCAAACACAGATACCTGGGGCTGTTCTTCACGTGGCCTCTTGTTAGCACACAATCTTGCTTTTGAGCCACTTCCCTTTGTGGGTCCCAGGGTTAGGACTTAACTTCTCTAGGCCTCTGTTTTCTTATTTGTACATGAAAATAATAACAGGATGTTGTGATGATCTGATAAGTTCATATATGCGAGTGCTTGGCACACTGCCCTATCAGCATTCACTATTATTGTTACTATCATTTGGAATGATCTTTTAGGCACTTCCTGACTTGGAATTGCAGCATACATAATGGTTAAAAATATGGATTTTTGAGAGAATGAAGCCTGTATTAACGTTTACAACATGCATAGGCTTCAAGTATATCTAATCTCCTCAGCCTGTTTCCCCAAGTATAAAATGGAGATAGTAATCCCTTTCTGCCTAGGCTGCTGTAAGGTTGAAACCAACACATACAAAGTATTCCCCACTGCTCTTGACATCTAATAATCCCTTTTCATATACCAGTTATTTTCCTGTTTTTGCCCAGAAAGTAAAGGGTCTGGCTGAGACCTATAACCTCTGCCTTTCATCCCATAGCAAAGTGGGAGGGGGGCACAATTACTGTCTTTGGGCGGGTCTCTGACTCAGCTCAGGGAACCCCTTCCCCTTGTCCAACTCCCCAAACCGGTTGGGGCCCTTCAAAAGGGCTCTTTAGAGAGGAGAGGTCCCCATCTCCATTCCTGTCGTCTTTTCAGGACTCCTAGGATCTGGGCATTAGGTAGGCGCCTATACAGCACTGGCCAGGACACCTGGCCCTCCAGGGGACAGGTGTGGGGCTGCCGGAGGGAGATGGGGAAGTCGTGATGCTGGGTTCCCCAAGGGTGGGGCCGGTGGGGCCGGGATGGCCGCATGCCTAGGTTGCGGGCGGGACAAGCTGGTCACTCCCTCCTCCCTCGAGAGCTGTTGGACCTGTTGTCACCCCCCTCCACTTCCGGGCTGCTGGGGAGGGGGACTGGGCGGCCTTTCCACTCTCCTCCCCAGCCACCTGTCTTGTGGGCAGAAGCAGCAGTGACCAGAGTACAGAGCGGAGCGCGCCGAAGCCTGAGCTGGTGAGGGGTCGAGGCTGCGGGTTAAGAGGGCTGGAGTTCGGGAGACAAGGAGTCTCCACCCCTGGATTCCTAGGGTAGGCGACACAGGCTCCGCTCCCCTACACTGGGGGGTCAGGACCAAGACTCTGGGGCTCCAGGAAGTAGAGGGCGGGAGCCGGACCTGCGTCTCAGAAGGAGAGGACGGGGTTGCTCTAAGATAGTCTGAGAGATACTGGCGGGTGGCTGAGAGGGTACGGAAGCCTGACATCTGGAAAGGAGAGAAAGGCGGGGTCGGAGATGCCAGTAGGGGGCATACTAGAACCCGGGACTCAAATTCCGGTCCCGCCTTCGGGGGCGTGTCGCCCAAGGAGCCCTTCAACTCCCGCCCCTACTATCCGCCTAGCCCCTGGAAACTTAAGGCCACGCCCAATAATGTTCAGTTCCCTCCTTTGAACTGTTAGGCCCCGCCTTCTAGGTGGTGCTCCACGGATCCGAGCAGAAGGGCACAGCACCCGGGGCTCCTAGGCCCCGCCCTCACGCCGTCAGACCCCGCCCCCATATTGCCGGGCCCCGCCTACCCGCAGTAGTCCGAAGCGGCCATGGACAAGCCAAGCACCCTGGAGGGAATCCCTCCGCTCCTGGTCCCAGAGTGCGATGCGGTGGTCCAGCCTCGAGGGGCCGCCCAGCCCCAGGGGAACACCGAGGATCCCCGCAAGCAGGAGGCACCCGATGACCAGGTGGAGCTTCCGAACCACCGAGGAGCTGAGCAGCAGGCCGAGGAAGAAGAAGACGTGGGAGAAGGCAGCAGCACCGAGAGCAGCCGCGAAGCGGTGAGAACCCGGAGGGCGACAGTCATAGAAAGACCCAGACAGGCTTAGATCCAAGCAAATGACCTGACACAGAGAGATGTCTAGAGAAACCATGTAGACAGAAACCTGGATGTAGGGAAAGACTCCTGAGAAACAGATCAGGACACGGGGTGACAGAGACAGAAACCGGATATACACAGATTCATGGAGAGGCCCAGAGAACAGAGACAGACCCAAACGGGTGACAAAGACATAGAGAGACGGTGATAGAGAAACCAGAGAGATAGAGACCCAGAGATAGGAGAGCCTACTGATGAGGAGATCCAGGTACGGAGTCAGAGAGCGGAGAGACAGAGAGACTCTTGAGGGAGGAAGACATCTAGTGATTTAGAGACTTTATTGACGGAAGACCGATACTGAGTCGAGAGACCCTGGGGAGGCGGACGGGAGGGAAAGAGATCCAGGGACTACAGGAAGGTTTTGCCTAGAGAATGGGACTTGGATAGAGAAAAAGAAACACTTTCCACAAGGGGGCTCAGTACTTCCTCCCTGTCCTGCGACCTCTGGGGTCGAGTGGTCGCTGGATCTGCACCCCCCCCCCCACTCCGTCTTTGAATAAAAGAAACCGAGAACGATTATGGGCGTGGTGGTCGACTGAGGGCGAGCGAGATCCGTGGGGGGCGGGTGTGGATGGGGCAAGACTTACTTAGAGACTGTAGGGAGCGAGGCCTTTCTGCTTGACCGCATCCTCTCCAACTTCAGCCAGGGGCTGCGCCTCGGGTAAAGACCCCCGCGGCATTCCCAGCGTCCACCCCTTTTGGGGAAGGAGCGCGAGAGGCGGCACGGCGGCTGCGAGGGCAGCAGTTGGAGGCACTGACTCGCGTGGCCCTGATGGAGCAGCGGGTGAAGGAGCTGCAGCGCCAGAGGAAGGAGCTGAGGATCGAGGTGAGGCTGGGACCCATTTGGAAGTCTGGCCACAACTTTAAGAGAACCCGCAAGGCTGGACTCCCAACCTTTTCCTCCTGCGGAATCAGATTCTAGGCCCCCAGCCGTTCCTCCCTCCAAATCCAAATCCCTGGGTTCCACCCTCCCTCCAGACTCAGGAGTTCAGACCCCTGGACCCCTCTTTCAGGCGGCGTCCGAGGCCCCAGCCCTTGCATTCTCTCTGCAGATGGAGGTGGAGGTGGCCCTGCTGAGGGGTGAGCTGGCAGGGGAGCGAGTGGCCGCTCGGCGGGAGGAGGAGCAGCTCAGGGAGCTGCTGGGACAGCAGGTGGCCGCAGAACAGGGCAGCCGAGAGCAGCGCGAACAGGTCTGTTTGGCCCCTTGGTTCTTCATCATCAGTTTCCTTCCTCCTCTAGTGGATATTACTGGTGTGCTCCTGGTCATCTGGCGCCAGGGTTGTCCCCATTCCCTGCACGTGGACACTTGGGCTTGAGAGAGCGTGGAGGGGCAGGTGCTTCTCCTTGGTTTCCTCTTCCCTCTCTGACCATGATTGTATGTGCCAGACTTTCCAGGGCCCCTTTGCCCTCTCTCTTCGCCGTTCAAATGTCGGCCAGGCATGGTGGCTTAGCCTGTTAACGCCCCCCACCTTGAGAGGCTGAGTTGGGAGGATCCTGAGTAGCAACGGCAGGTGCCTGTAGTCCCAGCTGCTCAGGAGGCTGAGGCAGGAGGATCTCTCCAGACCAGCATTTCAGTAGTTGCAGTGAGCTATGCTCTAGCCCAGACAATAGAGCAAGATGCTATCTTTTTTTTTTTGGAGACAAGAGTTTCACTATGTTGCCCTGGGTAGAGTGCTGTGGCATCAGAGCTCACAGCAACCTCCAGCTCTTGGGCTTACGTGATTCTCTTGTCTCAGCCTCCCAAGTAACTGAGACTACAGGCACGCACCACAACTCCCAGCTGTTTTCTTTTTGCAGCCCTCATTGTTGTTTGGCAGGCCCGGGCTGGATTCGAACCCACCAGCTCTGGTGTATGTGGCTGGTACCCTAGCCACTGGCTACAGGCGCTGAGCCAGCAAGATGCTATCTTAAAAATAAATAAATAAAGCAAAATAGTATCACCATATCATTATCTCACCTTACGAATTAATAAGTTAGTATCATCTCACATGTAGTTAGTTTTCATGTTTTCCAGATTGCCACAAAATGCCAGTTAATGGGTGGATTGTTTGAATCAGGTCTCCCCAAGGCCCAAGTGCTGTAATTGGTTGATAAGTCTTATGTGTTGTTTCATCTCTTCTAATGATTCCTATCTACTGTATCTTCTCATATTATTTATTGGAAAAACTGCCTTCTGTCCCACAGTCAGGATGTGGCTGATTGCATGCCTCGAGTCCTTTGACATGTCCTGCACGCTTATGGTTGGTTAGATGTGAAGGGCTGATCAGATGCCTATTAGCTTTACTGCCTCCTAAGAGATTGTCAGGGGGCATCAGCTCTGGTTGTCCAGAACTTGTGAAGTCACCCTAGTTTCTTCTTAAAACTCTTTCATCTGATTTGGTCATTGCTTGGATCAGTTATCATTATAAATTAAAAATAGTGGGCAGTGCCTGTGGCTCAGTGGGTGGGGCGCTGGCCCTACATACTGAGGGTGGCAGGATACCCCAGCCAAACTGCAACAAAAAGAATAGCCAGGCATTGTGGCGGGTGCCTGTAGTCCCAGCTGCTTTGGAGGCTGGGGCAAGAGAATCACCTGGGCCCAGGAGTTGGAGGTTGCTGTGAGCTGTGTGACATGGCACTCTCCCTAGGGCGATAAAGTGAGACTCTGTCTCTACAAAAAAAAAAAAAAAGAAATAAAGAAAGAAAATGGTGATTTTGTAATTCTGTCAGTCTTTATCTTTGCAAATGTCTTGAATGTTGGAATTTCCAGGGGTTGGGTTCTTGGCCCTCATTTATCCACAAATAGCCCATATTTCTCCCAGCTCTGATTTCTCTCTGGAGGTCTACATCTATGTGCCTTGGTTACTTGGATGCTGGCTCCTAGGTGCTCCTTCTTTCTGCAGACCCAGGGGTCCAGATCCCCAGGCCCTCTTCCCTCATTTACCCAGGCTCCTTCTCATTTACCATATCCAAAGCTGACTTCAGCAATTCCTTTCTTTACACTGTCTTGCTGTCCCTTTGGTCACCAGCCCAGAGTCCTGGACCTTGCCCTGCATACCTCCTTGTCTCTGCCTGTCAGTCACCAGGTCCTGTCCTTTCCACTTCCTGAACCTCTGTCCCTAGTTCATCTCTTTTCCATCCCCACTCCCAAGGGCACAGCCTAGGTCTTGTATGAAGGAGCTTTACTCCATCACTCTAATCCATCTACCAGAGGGATGATTCCAAACCTAGGTACGACTTCATCCCTCCAGTCCTTCCATGGCTCTCTATTGTCCCAGGATAAGGGCTTCTCAAGCAGAACCCATCATGAGCTACACATGCCAACCTTCCCACTCTCATCTCCCACCATGTTCCTTGTTGCTTCCCACCACAATACCCTTCTCCATCAGGGCCAGGGTTTGCCTCCCAAACTTCCTGTGCTTTTCAACTTTCATGTATTTGTACCATGCTATTCCCTCTGCCCAAAATGTTCTTCCAGTTTCCTCTGTTTTCCCAGGTCAACCTGATTTCTTTTCTTGCCCTGCTTCTGCCTCTGCCTCTGCCTTATACGTATTATAGGGACCACAGCAATAGGGTCTTACAGTAAGGGGGAGAGATTGACTCAACTCCCAACGCTCCCTAATTTTTGAAGTTTTATTTGACAGTCCCAAATCCAGGAAGACTTGGATTACTCTGGCAGATGTTTTTTCTCCCTCTTGATTTCCACAGTCTCTATGTTTCACTGCCCTGATTGTTCTGGGCTTAACTGGCTGTGTATCCACCTAAACGGCAGGGCCCAGGTCCAATCCCCATCAGGGTCCTCAGTTATCACACAGAGTGAATATGTTTGTGTTTATTCCTCCATTCATTCCTTTAAAAACTATTTCTTTGGCATCTCCTCTGGGGCAGACCTATACATGAGTGAGCCAGATTGACAGGGTCCCTGTCTTTGTGGAGATGACACCTCAGGCAGGTCTAAGATCTTTTTCCTTCCTTGCACTCAGGCTGAGGCTGAGAACCTGGTTGTTCTTTCAGGAGAAGAGGCAGCTGAGCCAAGAGCGGGATCGTGTAGAGGGTCTTCGCCAGAGACTCCAGGAGGCGCAGAGACAGCTCAACTCCCAGCCAGAGGACCAGCAGGAGAGGCTTCTACAGAGGGTGCAGGAGGTGAGGCCCTCTGCTGTCCAGGTTCCTCTTCCCTCAGGAACCAGAAGTTTGAATCCCCAGCTGGCCCCCTCCTCTACCAGAACCCCTAGACTCCCTTAGGAGTCCAGACCCCGAGCCTCCTAACCCCCAGGACCCAGGGGCCCTTCCTCATGGACCAGTAGTCCCACTCTTCCTGGGCATTAGAGGTCCAAGCCTCTAGACCTTTTGCATCCTCACTCACAAATGAGGGAACAGGCTGGGTGCCCATAGCTCACTGGTTTGAACACTGGCCCCCATGCACTGTGGGTGGTGGGTTTGAACCTAGCCCAGGCCTGCTAAACAAACACACAACAAAAAAACCAGATGAGGGAACAGCTGGATGTGGCCCAGCGTGCCTACGAGGACCTGGAGTTCCAGCAATTGGAGCGGGAAAGCCGGCAGGAAGAAGAGGATCGGGACAGCCCTGGGACCCAGGCACCAGACCCCAAGGTCCAGGAACTTCAGTCCAGCGTGGCACAGCACAAGGTGAGGCCCGCCGGTCTGGTCCTGCCTGCCTTGCCATTCCCCTCTGTCTCCTCTGCTCCATGTCTGGCCCTTTCTCTGCCCTTGTTTCCTGTCTGTGTCATGTTATTCAGAGTAGTAACAATAGCTGACGCTTATGGAACATTCGCCATGTGCCAGACCTGGTCCTAAATGCCTCATGAATATTTACTCATTGACTCCTTATAACAGACCTGTGAGGCAAGTCCTATCATTATTATTTTTTCCATATTATACATGGTGAAACTGAAGGTCAAGGTACTTAAAGAATCTTTCCCAAGGCTGCATAGTTCATAAAGGATAGACAGCCTGGATTGGAACCAACTCAGTCTTCTCTATGCTCTTTGACTCTTTTTTTTTTTTTGCAGTTTTTGGCCAGGGCTGGGTTTGAACCTGCCACCTCCGGCATATGGGGCCAGCGCCCTACTCCTTTGAGCTACAAGCGCCACCCTGCTCTTTGAATCTTAAGTGCTGGTCCAAAAGGAGGCTCTTATGAGTCTGACCCATCATGTTTGACTATAATTAACACAAAGTTCCCAGAGTTTTAGATTAGAAAGCCATGCTGTAGGCTTTCTTTACCCACTTCTATTTTTTAATCTTTTTCCCATCCCTCCCTTTTTTCCTCTGTCTTGGATGGTTTCTATTTGTCTCTGTTATATTTCTGTTTTGTCTCCTTTCTCCGCATTTTTTCTCCACTTCCATTTTCTCCATTTCTTCTGGTTTGTCTCTCTGTCTGTCCCTTTCTCTTCATCTCCTCCAATCCACCCAGATCTCTTCTGGACCGCCAAAAGGGAAGAGGGCACCAGGGAGCTGAACTCTTGAACCCCTGTTCCTAGATACTCAGATCTCATGGTCTCTGTGAGGACGGGAGCCCACAGTATTCATGGTGAACCTGGTTTTGTGGAGGGTGGACCTGGAAAGCCAGCCGGGCCCTGGGGCAGCTGAGTAACTAGGGTAGTTGCCCTGCAGCGCCGGATCCAGGTCCTAGAGGAGCAGCTCAAGTCACTGGGGGAGCAGATGGCAGCTGAGAGCCGGGGACTGAGCCAGAAGAAGGAGGAGGCTCTTCAGGCCCTGACACAGGTGAGCTTTCCAGGTACCTGTCCTATTGTTCTCACTCTACCCCCCTCCCCATGGGGCAACCCACCATGTCTCTGCAACCCAGGTGTCTCCTGGCATTAGGGAGAGCAGCTGGGATGGCATATACTGACTTTGAGATATACTTGTTCATGATATCTTCCCTTAGGAACGGAGCCGGCTGCTGGAGCTCAACCGCCTGCAGGGAACACCTGCTGGGGACTTCCCTGAGCCTAATCAGGCCCTCACTAAGGTATGGGGATTTTATGTGTTTGCGAGCTCCTCCTCCTTCAGACCCAGGGATCCAGGCCCCCAACCATTCCTCCCTCAGACTCAAGGGTCAGAGCCTCCAGCCCCTCCTTTCTCACACTCAGGAGTCTGGGCCCTGAGCTTCTCCTCTCTCATACGCAGGGGTCCATCCCCAGCCTCTTTCCCCTCAGACCTGGGGTCTAAGCCCCCAGCCCCTCCTCAGGGAAACAGCTGTCTCTACACACATCCTTCACTCAGGCTGGGAAACTGGACTAAGGGCCACATTTCAGCTCTCCTTTGTTTTTGCATCTGAGATATGGGCACTGGTGGTCCCTCTGGGATCCCTCCAGGTCCAGTGTACCTCCCCCGTCTCTCCTGCAGCTGCTGTTCACCCAGAAGACAGACCGCCAGCTGCTGGTGCTCCAGGACCCCAATGCCCCTGATGCTGCCACCTCTACCTCCTCCTGCCTCTTCTCCGTCCAGAGCTCTCTGCAGGTTTCTCCCCCACAGTCCCTGTGTCCTCATGTGTGTCACTGGTCAGTGAGGAGAGAGGGGCGGAAAGCAGACACCTGGGTCTCTAGATCTTAGACTATGTTTTTCTGTGTCAGAGCACAGGGAGAGACAGGGAAGGCTAATCAAGGGGTATTTTTATGGCTCCAGCTTTATTATTATTTCTTTCTTTCTTTTCTTTTTTTGAGACAGAGTCTCACTGTGTTGCCCTTGGTAGAGTGCTGTGGCATCACAGCTCACAGCAACTTCCTACTCTTGGGCTTAAGTGATTCTCTTGCCTCAGCCTCCCAAGTAGCTGGGACTACAGGCACCTGCCACAACACCTGGCTATTTTTTTTGTTGCAGTTGTCATTGTTGTTTAGCAGGCGCAGGCTGGGTTCAAACACACCACACTCGGTGTATGTGGCCAGCGCCCTATTCGCTGAGCTACGGGTGCCGAGCCTATTATTTCTTGCTTTTGCCCAACATCCCGCCCATTCACTGGTGAAATGGGGACATGTGCACCCATTTTAAAAACAACCAAACAGGGGCCTTCCAGACTGTGCAGCTATTTGTCTCCTGAGTATCCT
Organism: Loris lydekkerianus; assembly: GCA_963574355.1. Classification (NCBI taxonomy): domain Eukaryota; kingdom Metazoa; phylum Chordata; class Mammalia; order Primates; family Lorisidae; genus Loris; species Loris lydekkerianus. The sequence continues at coordinate 12,572 of CAUYPK010023068.1, forward strand.
TCCAGGTCTTCTTAACAGTGGGCATCCCCAACTCAATGATGGTTGAATGGGTTGATTACTATTAATTTTTAAAAATGAAATGGACTGGAAAATATGAGTGCCATGCATGAGGTAGGGGTGAGTATAGGCTGAGTATCCCTAATCTGAGAATCTGAAATGCTTCCAAATCCAAAACTTTTTTTTTGGACGGGGAGACAGAGTCTCACTTTGTCACCCTGAGTAAAGTGCGTGGCATCACAGCTCACAGCAACCTCAAACTCTTGGGCTTAAGATATTCTCTTGCCTCAGCCTCCCAAGTAGCTGGGACTACAGGCGCCTGCCACAACACCCGGTTATGTTTTTGTTGCAGTTGTTTAGCTGGCCCCGGCCGAGTTTTTCACCTGTCACCCTTGGTGTATGTGGCTGGGGCCTTAACCACTGTGCTACGGGCACCTAGCCAAATCCAAAACTTTTAATGCTCATTGGAACATTTCGGATTTCAGACTTTTGGAGTAAGAATGCCCAACTCAGATTCAGAAACATCTGAAAAGTTTGAAGTTCTAAAATTCAGAATAATCTGAAGTCCTAAACACTTCTGGTCCCAAGCATTTTGGACAAGAGAGATTCCATCTTAGATTGGATGAAAAAAGGTCTATTTCAGTTGTGTGGGTACATGGTAAGCACTTAGAAATTGGTGGCTCATTCCTGGAATCCAGCCAGCACTTTGGAAGGCTGATGCAGGAGGATCACCAGAGGTCCATACCAGACTGAGCAAGACCCAGTTTCTATAAAAAATAGAAAAAATTATCCAGGTGTGGTGGTGGGTGCCTGTATTCCCAACTACTCTGGGGCTGAGGCAGGAGAATCGCTTGAACCCAGGAGTTTGAGGTTGCTGTGAGTTATAATGATGCCACTGTACCCTAGCCTGGGCAACAGAGTGAGACCATATCATTAAAAAGAAAGAAAGGAAGGAAGGTTGGTTAATTAATTGGTGGTTTTATTATACCAATTGACATTTTTTCCCAAAAGGTGTACATTGGCTATTAATTGACTTTTTTCTTTTTTAAAATTATTTTGATACACGATGTTTGTACATATTGATGGGGTATTTGGTATGTTTTGCTCCATGCATAGAATGGGTAATGATTAAGTCAGGGTATTTAGGACATCCATCACCTTGAGTTTTTATCATTTTTGTGTTGGGAACATTTCATGTCCTCTCTTCTAGCTGTATTTTTTTTTTTTTTTTTTTTGACACAGAGTCTCAAGCTGTCACTCTGGGTAGAGTGCTATGGCATCACAGCTCACAGCAACCTCAAACTCTTGGGCTTAAGCGATTCTCTTGCCTCAGCCTCCCAAATAGCTGAGACTACAGGTGCCCGCCACAATACCTGGCAATTTTTTGGTTATAGTTGTCATTGTTGTTTGGCAGGCCTGGGCTGGATTTGAACCTGCCAGCTCTGGTATATGTGGCTGACACCTCAGCTGCTTGAGCTACAGGCACTGAGCCCAGAACCTATGTTCTTAATCACTCCAGAACCTATGTTCTTAATCACTCTGGGCTTCCGTGTGGTATACAATTCTGCTGGGGGTGGGGGGATTGAGCTGCCCTCCCTATTTAGATGGTGATTTGAGTGTTTTGTAATCTAAGCAGTGCTGTTAAGAATACCCATGTGGGCTTGGCGCCTGTGGCTCAAGCCACTAAGGCGGCAGCCACATACACCTGAGCTGGCGGGTTTGAATTCAGCCCGGCCTACCAAACAACAATGACAGCTGCAAACAAAAAAATAGCCTGGCATTGTGGCAGGTGCCTGTAATCCCAGCTACTTGGGAGGCGGAGGCAGGAGAATCACTTGAGCCCAGGAGTTGGAGGTTGCTGTGAGCTGTGATGCCACGGCATTCTACCCAGGGTGACAGCTTGAGGCTCTGTCTCAAAAAAAAAAAAAACCCATGCATATGTCTTTGTATACACAATAATATTAATTATTACTAATATTATATAATTTAATATTGTTATATATAACAAAATTATATACTATATATTATGCATTAAATATATGTAATATATAATGTGCAATGTATTATTATACTATACAGTTGACCCTCCTTATCCAGGGGTTTTGCACCTGTGGATTCAACCAAGCACAGATCAGAAGTATTTGAGAAAAAAGTTGCATCTGGGCTGAACACATACAGATTTCTTTTTGTGTCATTACCCCCCTAATAGTATAACAAATAGCATAACAACTATTTACATAGCATTTATATTGCTTTGTAACTAATCTAGGTAGGCTTCTATGATGTGGGTTATGAAAAAATAATTTAAAAAATAAAAAAGGTAACCTAGAGATGATTTAAAGTACACAGGAGGATGTGCAGATATGCAAATACTATGTCACTTTATATCAGGACTGGAGCAATGTCAGATTTTGGTATCCAAGGAAGGTCCTACAACCAATCCATGGATACTAAGAGATTATATATGGGCCAGGTGTGGTGGATCACACCTGTAAGCCTAGCACTCTGGGAGGCCAAGGACGGTGGATTGCCTGAGCTCACAGCCTGAGCCAGAGCAAAACTCCATCTCTTAAAAAAAAAAAAAAGAAAAAGCCAGGCATTGTGGCAGGCGCCTGTAGTCCCAGCTTAGTCAGGAGACTGAGGCAAGAGAATCACTTGAGCCAAGAGTCTGAGGTTGCTGTGAACTATGATGCCTCAGCACTCTACCAGGGGAGACAAAAGTGAGACTCTGTCTCAAAAAAAAAAGAAAAATACTATATATTATTTTATATTTACTAGTTAATATTTAAAGTTATTTCAAAAATACATATTATTTATTAATCCTAAGCCATTTTCTCACGTATGTTATGATATTTTTGCTATATAATTGCTATTATTTGGAAGCAAGAAATGGTCAAATACTGGCAGTTTCTCATTGTTCAACACAATTTCATTTTTTGGACTGCACACAGTGACTCATACCTCTAATCCCAGTGCTTTGGGAGGCCAAAGTGGGAAGATTGCTTGAGGCAAGGAGTTGGAGACCAGCCTGGGCAATGTAGTGAAGACTTATCTCTATTAAAAAAGAAAATTAACCAGGTGTGGTGGTGGGGGCCTGTAGTCCCAGCTACTCAGGAAGCTGAGGCAGGGGGATCACTTGAGTCCAGGAGTTCGAGGCTGTAGTGAGCTCATTCACTCAGCATCATGTTGATAGTAGCTTTTTGATCTGTGCCAATGAGGTAGTGGTTTTATTGGGCAGTTCTTGGAGTTATGGCTGAGATCAAACATTTTGCCTGTGTGTATGGGTTTTGTGTGTTTTCAGGGCTCCATTGGCCTCCAGAGGACTGGTAGCCTGCCTCGGAAAAGGGGAGAGAGGTCAAGCCAGAGAGGATCTCCCCGACCTCTGTCCCTCCATTATACTGGTGAGGACCCTGCCTCCATCAGCACTTACCCTGCAGCAAAGGATGGAGGAAACTGGCATGAATTCCTGCAGGGGGAGAAGGGGAAGGGATAGGGATTGGGTCAGGCACTCTCGCAGCCCATTAACTACTAAACCTGATCCTGTCTCCCCCAGGACCTCTGGAGGCCTCAGCTCTCTCACCACCAGTGGGGGACTCCAGCAGACACCCCCTCTATCAGTTGCTGAACTGTGGCTCTGGGAATAGGTGAGATATCAGGGAAGCCGATGAGGATATGGGGGGGAAGAGGCCTAGGCACTATAACCTGCCCCATCTCTGTTCCACCCTCCTAGCTGTGGGGGCCACCACCCAGACATCGCCCACATGGAGAGGCTTCTGAAGCAGGCTGTGGCAGAGAGGGAGCGGCTGCTCAAGGCCAGGGTGAGGCCCCAGACCATCCTGCTTAGGATCAGAAGACCCTACCTCAGCCCTTCCTCCCTCAGACCCAGGGGTCCACTCCCCAGCCCCTCCTCCCTGAGATTCAGAGGTCCAGTCCCCCAGCTCCCTCTTCCCTCAGACCCAGGAATGCTGTCCCCAGCCCCTCTAACCTGAGACCCAGAGTGCGGCCTCTAGCCCCTCCTACCTCAGATCCAGGAGTGTGGCCCCCAGGCCCTCTTACCTCAGACCCAGGGGTCCTGTCTTCTTCCAGCTCCCTCCTCCCTCAGACCCAGAGGTCCAGGTCTCAGCCCCTGCTCCCTCAGACCCAAAACCTAGTACCTTTTCCCCATACTTTCTGGGCTAGCATCTTCATCCTGAATGAGTCCTTCATTGAGTCCTTCATCCTGAATCCACAGGAAGGGACAAGAAGGAATACAGAAGCTTCCTCACGCTCCACTGTTCCTGCCATCATGGTCAGTCCCACCTCTGCCCTTATCCCACCTCCGCCTGCTCTGTTCTTCCCCTGGCCTGTGCCCTTCCTTCCTTCCTTCCTTCCTTCCTTCCTTCCTTCCTTCCTTCCTTCCTTCCTTCCTTCCTTCCTTCCTTCCTTCCTTCCTTCCTCTCTCTCTCTCTCTCTTTCTTTTCTTTTTTTTTGTAGAAACAAAAGTCTCACTTTATCGCCCTCCGTAGAGTATGATGGCATCACACAGGTCACAGCTCTTGGGCTTAGGCGATTCTCTTGCCTCAGCCTCCCGAGTAGCTGGGACTACAGGTGCCCGCCACAACACCCAGCCATTTTTTTGTTGCGGTTTGGCTGGGGCTGGGTTTGAACCCGCCACCCTCCGTATATGGGGCTGAAGCCCTACGCACTGAGCCACAGGCACTGCCCAGCAGTGAATCTTTTTTTACCTTCCAACTTTATTTTACTAATCCCACACCAACATCCCACTCTGTGCTGGAATATTTTAAAGCAAAATATTGTACCCTTCATTCACATGTCACCATGTATCTCCAATAGATAGGTTTTTTAAAACATAAAAATTCCACTGTCACACCTAATATTATAAGTTCCTTAACATTGTAATATACAATCCATATTCACATTTCCCTGATTGTTTCTGAAATACCTTTTTATAGTTAGTTTATTTGAATCTAGATGCAAACGTGCACACTGTGCATTTGGTTAAAATGCGTCTTAAATCTTTAACAATTCTCCCTCCTCATTTTTAAAAAAAATCCATTTATTTGTGGAAGAAAAGTCAAGTCACTTACCCTGTAGATTTTTTCAGGTTCTGAATTTAACTGACAGCTTTCTTGTTAAAGCTTTACTTTTTATCTATGGTACATTTGTTACAAAGAATGACATACACAGTTTTAAGAAGGTGAAGGTCACTTTCTTCCTCCCCCATCTCATTTCTGGTATTGAGAAGCCCTTGGATCTATGTTAATACTTTTCCACATGTGCTCATCAAACCATATTTGGGAATTTGTTTGTCCCACAAATAACCAAATCACTTTTTTTTTTTTTTTTTTTTTTTGCAGTTTTGGCCGGGGCTAGGTTTGAACCTACCACCTCCACATATGGGGCCGGTGTCCTATTCCTTTGAGCCATAGGCTCCGCCCATCCAACCTACTTTTTGTTTTTTCAACCTTCTGTCTGTCCTGTGTTCACTTCAGCTGATGTTTATTGAGTGCCTGCTGTGTGCTAGGCTCTGGGTTCCAGTGGAGACCAAAATAAAAATTCCTGCCCTCAGGGAAGCTGATGGTTAGCAGACAAGAAGCACCATCAGGCTACATGCATGGCTCACACCTACAATCCCAGCACTTTGGGAGGTTGAGGCAGTAGGATTGCTTGAGGCCAGGAGGGAAAATAAAAGTTGATCATCAATAAGTAATATAAACATCATGTCAGCTGCTGATAAGTGCCAGGGAGCAAAAGGAAGCAGGGTGGGCAGGGGAGCCTTTCAGGTGTTTGGCGTAAGCTCTGGCTCATTATCCGTGCGGGACTCCTGCTTTGTTGCTCCCTGCTTGTAGCATCATTATTTATTAAACCACCCTGTTGTGTGCTTTGTCCTCATCCTCTCCGCCCCCTGCTGTCTTTTGTGCACACCGGCAAGTGTGTCTCTGGGTTTCACTCCTAGCATGGAATTGCTGGGTTGGAGAACCCCACAGCAACTCCAGCTCGCTCATCCTTGAAACAGCCCTGGGAGGACAGTGTTCTGGTAACCCCCACGTGTCAGCACAGGGAACCAAGGCTCCAGAGGGGTAGGGGTTCTGTGGAGGTGGCACGGCCACCTGGGCAGCAGTAGACAGTCTTGGGTCCATCCTTGCTTTCCCCCTGGCCACATCCTAGTTGGGTGACCATGGTGAGCACTTTCACTCTAGAAGTCTCTATTTCCTCATCTGTGAAGTGGGGACATTAATGGGTTATTTTGGACAATAAACAAGAGAATCACTGCAATCACCTGGAATAGAATCTGACAGAGTGGCAGTTTCTACACATGGAGGTGGTCCTTAGTATTCCTGTGTGGATTCGCTGGGAGTCCAGGTCTCCGTGGGTGCACTTTAAACTGGATCCCCCCTTCCCCATTTCTCCTCCTCCATCTCTCCTGCCTCCAGCCTGTGACAGTCATCTCTGCTTCTCATCCCTGCTTGCTTTCTGTCCTTGCTTCAGTTTTCTAAGCCCTTTAGCAGGGAACGAGCATCATCAGATCCCACACCCAAGACCCCACACTGAAATGACCAAAGTCTACATTGGTCATTTCATCCCCCCCACCAGGGGATCTCCTAACATGAAGAAGTTTGAGATGTACTGTCCCCCAAGACTCAGTTTGATCTCAGGAATCATGCCCTTCTTTGCAGGATTATATGGGAAGAATAGGTTTGATCAGGCTGACCCATGGTTGGCCTCTCACAAACAATAGACACTTGTATTGCCTTTATTCTTGCCCCCTAACCTTTATGACCTCTCTGCCTGGTGAGTCCTGGCTCAGTCGGCTCTTGCTGTGTGACTTTGGTAGAGTAACTTAACCTCTCTGAGTCTTGGTGTCCATATCGGCAAAACAGAGATAAATGTACTTAACCCCCAGGTGAGCATGAGGGGGAAGAGGGATTATACTAGAAAGTGGTTAGCACAGGATTATAATCACCGATTTCATCAAACTGAGAATAACAACAATAATAATGTGAACAATTCTTTCCTTTATTGACCACTTGCCGTTTGGTTCCTGTTTTACTGAGAATGCAACATTGAGGAACCCACTTTGGGGACCCTGTCCCAGAGGCCTTTTATTTCTCGGATATGCCTCTTGTGTTTCAGGGTGAGCTCTAGGATCAGAAATACTTGGGTTTGCATCCACCTCTGCCACCTAGAAGCTCTGTGTGACCTCTGGTGTGGTGTTATTTCATCTCATTTTGTACCTCATTTTGCTCATTTGTAGCCCTGTCCCAAGAATGGTGGTGAGGCAACAAGGAGTTGATATTTATAAAGCCCTGTGCAGAATGTCATAGTCAGTAATGTCCTGTCGGGATCATCATTATACTGAAAGGCTGTGGCAGGCCTCACATGTGAGCTGCTCTGACTGGCTGCCCTGGGGGGGCTCTCTAGGATGTAGAATCCTCCCAAGCTCCAGCTCAGTTGCCCCTTCTCTTCCTCTCCAGGCACCGCCCACACCCACAACCCACCCTCTAGGCCCCCGAGTCTTAGATCTCCGGCAGCACCTGGAAAGATGGGGCCACAACCCAGAGAACTGCCCACATGTGCGGGTGACAGGGGTTTGCTGCCGTGGACCCCTGGTGAAGATGGGTGGCCGCATCAAAACCTGGAGGAAGCGATGGTTCTGCTTTGATCGCCAAGCCCGCCGCTTGGCCTACTATGCAGGTAAGACTAGTCTGGCCACCCACCCTGGGCCTCTGGACTCTGGAAGTCCATTCTGGAGGCCTTTCCCCTGCAGGCAGCAGGAGTCTTGGCCCTCAGCCCCCTGTTCTCTTAGGCCCATGAATCTGGATTGTCTGGCCCTTCCTTGCTCAAGTCTCAGATGTCTGGGAACTCACTTTCTACTTCCCCCAGGATGCAGAATGTGGGTCTCTAGCTCCCACAGGAATGCAAATTAACAGTCCCTTCCTCTTTAAGCCCCCCAGAATGCAAACCTCCAGCTCTAGGCCCCAATTTCCTAAGTACCCAGGAGTCTGAACCTTCAATGTCAGTGCTGACCCCTGCCCCAACAGTACCCAGGAATCCACTCTTGCCCTTCAGAATAAGATCACTTATTCTAAAGCTGACCTTGAGAGCTAAGGCATTCAGGGACACAGGGTTCTGGCTCCCCAGACTCCATTCTCCAATCTTGTCCAGTTTCTCATTCACTCATTTCCTAACCATGGTATTTTAGGGACTTTCAGATGCTGTCACCATGTTCCTCACTCCTAACCCAGTCTCAGAACTTGTGCCAATTCTCACCCTCCAACACATACAGACACACACTTCTCACTGGCTCTGTTTCTCCCCTACTTGCTCTGCCAGACAAGGACGAGACCAAGCTCAAAGGTGTCATCTACTTCCAGGCCATTGAGGAAGTCTACTACGACCACTTACGCTGTGCCTTCAAGGTGAAGCCCCTTGAGAGCCACTCTGCCCTCTGAGTCAGAGCCCTTAACTGAACCTTATCTCCTCCCTGACTCATCCTGGGAAAAACCATGCACATCCCCTACTGTGAGGGTGCTCATAGTCCAGCACAGGAGACCAAGAAGTCATTGTCACTGCAGGGACCAAAAATTAAGAGCTCAGACTCTGGTTCTCAGCCATTGTTAGTTTTTTTGAAGCAAAAGATGTAGAGCAAAAATTTGGTAAACTCTGATGCCAAACTGGAATAAATGAAATGAAGAGGGCAGAGTAAGAACCGGGGCAGCCTAGGAGCTTCTGACAGAGAGTCAGGCTGTGAGTAGTTGCCAAATGGGAATGGGTCTCATCATGTCATAGCATATTTCTAGAGAACTCTGGAATTCAAACTTGTATAAAAGTGCAATGCCAGAAATTTAAATGTTGGCAACTGATAGAATATTTAGAAAGCACTGTAAAGTAACAAACTATGGCTCTTTAGGGCTTAGGTTGGAATCTCAGCTGAGTGACAAGGAAAGTGACTTTCCTTCTCCAGACTTAGATGTCTCAAATGCAAAATGGACACATTTCAACCCATCTGTCAGGGTTATTGAGAGCTAAGACCAGATAATGAACATAAAGGCTTTACTCAACTGGGAGTTGACACAAGTAGGTATCCAAAAAATGTGTTTTAGATAACTATTCCCAGTTACGGGGGTGGTGGGTGGGTGGTGGTGGTGGTGGTTCTAGATTTGGGGGAAGTGTAATTTGAATGCCTTGTACTTGTATAGAAATACAGAAGTAGGTAGGCTGGGAGAAGGAGTCATAGGCTTTTCTTTTACATTTCTCTTGTTCCTAATTTAATAATAGCCCTCCTTATTTATTAATTTTAAGCACTTTCCTGTGTTGAATCATTTAATTCTCATTACCCAGCGAAGTAAGGAGCTTCATTTAGGAAGACAGGGAAATTGAAATTTGGAGTCTTAAGTAACTTGTCCAGTACCATACAGGCAGTAAGTAGCAAGGCTGGATTCGAACCCAGGCTGTAATTGGTGTCTGTTGTCTCAACCACTCTCACTCCATTGCTTATTCCAGAGCCCCAGCCCCCGCCTGACGTTCTGCGTCAAAACCTACGAACGCCTTTTCTACATGGTCGCCCCCAGCCCCGAAGCCATGCGCATTTGGATTGACGTCATCGTGACGGCAGCTGATGAAAACCACGCCCCCTGAGGTGCCACGCCCTCTCGGGGGACGTCCCGGAGAGGCCCCGCCCTTTCATGCACGCGGCGGCTCTCCGTGCCCCCGCCCACTGCCGAAAAACCTGGGCCCGCCCCTTTGGAACTTTACCTGAAAGTCTGCTGGCGCTGCAACTCGGCTGGCCTGAGTCTTGGCAGGTGTCTTCCCCCGACAGGATCACCGGCCCCTGAGGCCCTGCCTGGGGCAGGAGGAAGATTGCAGGGGAGGGAAGGAATTATTTATTGGTGCTCCTGTGATACCGAATTAAACAGGGAAGAAAACTGGGTTGCTGCTGTGCTTTCCAGCCCAGGCGTCTGGGGCCCCTTGGCCCCTAAAGGGGCCCCTAGGCAGGACATCCGAGTCATGGGTACCTCTGAGAGCCAAGCGTCACACAGCTTTCTCTCTGTTTCGGAATAGAGCCCTTCAACCCTAAAGCCATGGCTGGGTGAAGGGGGTGGGAAAGCATGGGTCTTCAGTGTTTGGCAATCTTATTTTTTTAGTTTGCAGGCTGTTCTGCTTCCATGCTATTTGGCCTGACTGGGCTGTTGGCAATTTCTGGGAACTCATGGGCTATTGGCATTTTCTGAGAACTCTGTAGCTCCCTCCCTTCAGGCCTTCACACATGTTCCTCTGTCCTCTTCCCTTAATTAGTTTCCTGTCTTAGTTCAGAGGTCCCCTCCTTCAGGAAGTCTTCATTGACTCGCTGGCTGGGTCAGGCACTCTCCCAGCCCAGCCCCAAGCACCCTGGGTCATCACTGGCAATGGATCTGTGCCCTTTATGCACTAGGAGCTCCGTGAGGCAGAACCAGAGTGTCCCCAGCACCGTAGGGCATGTTTCGTTCTATGAAAGTGAAAGGAGAAAAATGTTTCCCTTTCATCTCTAGGTCTTTGTACATATGTTTTCTTTGCTTAGGCACCTCTCCCTACTTCACCCAGCTTCTACTACTCATTGTTTGGATTTTAGCTGTTTAGCTCTCTTCTCCAGGAAGCCCTCCCTGATTGCCCTGGTGGGTCAGATGCTTCCTCTAGACTTCCCACTGTAGCCCTGCCCACTCTGCCTGTGCCTTATGTATCCCAACTCTGGTTACTCTACCCTGTACTTCTCCTACTATAGCCTTGACTACCTGGGGTCACTGCTGTTGAATCTGTCTACCTCTCTGGACTGGAAGCTCCAGAAGCTACTGGAATTGTCTCAGTCACTACTGAGCTCCCAACACAAGAAAGGGCATAGAGCAAACTAGGTGTGGGGGGACAATCTGGTGGTTGAATAAATTGATGGGATAGTGATGCTGGGGAGAGTCATGAACAAGCCAGGCAGAGCTCTTCAGCTGACTTCTCATCCTTTAGGTCTTCTCTAATGGGTCCTTTCCTTCAAGGAACTCCTCCTGATCCCCGAGGCTGAGTCAGATGCCTATTCTGGGATTCCACAATCCCCTGGGTTCCTCCACCTGAGTACTCTAGGTTGTCTGGAGACAGCTTTCCCCCACCCCCAAAGTCCCTTTGAGGATCCAGATAGTGCTTTGGAGTTCTGGGAGTGCGAACACCAAATCCCCAGGTCCTCTGGGACTCCATGAGTCCCTTGGCCTCCACCCCCAGGTATAAGACACCTCGATTCTTAGATCAATTCATCCCTCCAGCCTCTTTACAAACCAAGCCCTTACTGAATCCTGTTTCATGGGCGTGTGACCAATATAGACAACAGTTCCCTGTGCTCGGAAAAGCCTTGCTTTTGGACTTAATGCTCTGTGGTCACCACATTTTGAGAATTATTAATTTTTTTTTTTTGAGACAGTTTCACAATATGTCACCCTTGGTAGAGTGCCATGGCGTCACAGCTCACGGCAACCTCAAACTCTTAGGCTTAAGCGATTCTCTTGCCTCAGCCTCCCAAGTAACTGGGATTACAGGCACCTGCCACAATGCCTGCCTATATTTTGTTGCATTTGTCATTGTTATTTAGCTGGCCCGGGCTGTGTTCGAACCCACCAGCCTGAGTGTATGTGCCTGGCACCCTACCCACTGAGCTACAGGTGCCACTGAAAATGTAAAATTCTTTATATATATATATATATATGTGTGTGTGTGTTTGTATGTGTGTATATATATGAATGAAAAGGTGTTTTATTATTACTATTTTACTATATAATATATTAATGAATATACCAGATTGCATTTTCTCAAATGGCATATGAGGCACATTTCTCTCTGATTCCCTGGAAAACCTCAGTATCATCTGTCCTTTGGAAGATTCAGTTTATGACAAGTGTGATACTGTCCACGAGGATACCAACGGTGCTTAGGAGTAAAGAACATTTTGCGAAGTTGTTCTGTCATGGGTCCTTGTTCAAGGCGTTCACTTTTTCCTGCTAACCTGGTTTTCAGCACTTGATCATGTGCTTCTCCATTATTACGCACAGGATCTGGTAGAGGAATAGGTTTTGTGTGTTCATGTGGAACGTCCACAGAAGGGTGGTAGCACACTATTGTCCTGCCTTCAGACGTCAAAGCAAGCTCTACTTGTAATTACAGTCATCTGGTAGAGA
>CAUYPK010023071.1:0-33895 GCA_963574355.1 Loris lydekkerianus
ATTTTCAAGACAATGACTAATCTCTGAGCAGGGCACAAAGACGGAAGTAGCCTCAGGGGAACAAAGTTAATAGAATATTCTCAAGCATTCACTCAGTTTACCCAGTATGAAGTAATGACTGTGTCCTTTCTTCAGGGCAGAAGCCTCTGGAAGAAAAACAAGTCATTTTAAACTCACACTGAATTCACTTTATGTGCTTGATGTAGGATATGTTTATTTTTAAATATTATCCTACAGGAAGTGCCAGGGCTGGGCTGGGGGGTGCGGGATGTCTTCCCAGCTTAGGCTGAGGTGAAGGACAGGAGGCTTTCCCCAGGGAAGGCAGGGAGGATGCCCTGATGGCTGAACACCAGGCTCCACCCTCAAGGCTGATTGAATGTGGGCCAGATGGCCAGGGCTCCCTCTAGGCAGGAATCAGATTGACCACAGAGTTCCCGTGGAAGGTCAGCTGTGGACGTGCATCCACCATAACAGCTCTGTGTGGTCTAGGGATGGCTAGAGTGTTAGGGGCACGGGTGTGTCTAGGGGCTTGAAAGCACTTTCCCACGGGTTACCTCTACCCACAGCAGCCCTACAGCCTGGTGAGCTCAGGAACCAGGTGAGGCCTCCCTGCCCCGTGAGGGCCAAGGTTACACAGCAAGGCAAGACAAAACCTAAGGCCCCAACTTCCCACCCAGCCTCTGTCCACAGCAGCAGGATATCCTTCACACAGAGACAGCTCTAACATGGGACACACCCTATGGAGGACTCCAACATGGTCATTCCAATATGCACACCGACACATGAACACAAGCACAGCCCTGACAAGAAAGCAGCGTCCCATGCTGGCAAGAGAGGGGAGGGGATTGCCACCTGGGATAGCAGTCAGCACCAGCTAGTCACACATTGATCATCTGCTTACCTCATGACCTAGCACTTTTGTTCCTGAATCTACAGAACATTCTCACCAGGTCCATAAGGGGAAAGGACAGGGTTGTTCATGGCAGGGTCACTGGGTGAGTAAGTGCGTGGTCACAGGCTATGTGGGTGTGCATCAGTGTAAGCAAGGGGGCTACAGTAGGCACACTAATGATGGGCTGCTGGGGATGAGAGTGAGACATGGTGACCAAAGTGAATGAAGAGAGGCCCTTTAGGGACCAGAGGCAGGCACAGACCAGGAAGAGAGCAGCACTAACTCGCTCCATGCGGGCCCCTGGTCCATATGACTACCCTGGCTCTACCAGGGTAACAGAGTGAGACCATCTCAAAGGCTGTGTGCAAGGGGCACAGGGCTCAGGTAAGGGCTGGAGCAAACTCCTGCACTTCAGGAGGGAGGCTGGAAAGAGGCAGGCAGCTGGCCTTGGAGGTGAGCTAAGCCCCCTCTACTCTAAGCCTCTGAGTCTGCAGGACCTTTGGCGGGGCTGCTGAGTGGCCTGACACTTTTTCCCCCTGGGAATGTGGCTGTGAGGTGAGCTACTGTGGGAGCTGAGCCAGCCCTCAGTAAAGCAGCCTTCACTTCACTCTAGAAACATTTGTTTCCCTTTGCAAACCCCTCAGGAAGTGGCTGGCTAATACCCTCCATGAGCCTGCAGGGCGGCGGACCTGGTCTCCCTGGCTGGGGCCTAGCGACTCAGTACTTCCCAAGGTGACATCCATGCAGCATGCATCTCTGTGCAAGGTGGCTCTGCTAGAGAAGCCCTTTGGGAGCTGGTCACAAAAGCTGAAAGCTGTGACAGATGTTTTAGCTGGCATAGCTATCAGCGGATCATAAGGAGAGATGCCAGGGCCCTGGGAAGGCGTCTGGTTCTCTCGGATTTCAAATATCCCTCCCTAGTTTGTATCCATCCTTCACGATGGAGAGAAGTGTAAATGGAAGCTGTCAATTTTGAGCGAGTTTCAGTTCAGTCATAAATCCTAAATTGACCTAAACAGTGAGTTGAGGTCTGGTTTGGCATTTTATTTGAGCTCCCTGCTATAAGCATATGTGAGTACATTTCAGTGTGGTCATAAATCCTAAATTGACCAACGGTGAGTTGAGGTCTGGTTTGGCATTTGATTGGGGCTCCCTGATATAAGCATATGTGAACCCTGATAGATACATATTAAACATCTTTTGCTCCAACCGCTGGGGGCAGGAGTGCTACTCAGAGATCTAGTTCAGTCACTCATCCCCCTTGTTTTTAAAGGTAAAGAAACAGAGACCCAGGGAAGGAAAGTGTTTATCCAGGGATTCCTGATACCTGTGAGCTGAGGTAGCTGTCAGGAATCCCTGGATAAACACTTGGATAGCGTTTCCTCAAGTCAAAGAATGTATTGGCCTGCCAAGAACCCAACCTAGAGCCCTCCAATGTCCTGGACATGTGTCACCCCCAGCAAGTGACCTGTGAGTTAAGATGGCCCCTGACCTTCTAGACCTGCCCATGCCTCTGCAGAGTAGTATGACTAACAAAAAACTGGACAGTGGGCTGGCGTGGGTGCTCAGGCCTGTAATCCTAGTGCTTTGGGAAGCCGAGGAGGGTGGAATGCCTGAACTCAGGAGTTCAAGACCAGCCTGTGCAAGAATGGGGGGGGTCAGCTGGAAAAACTAGCTGGGCATTGTGGTGGGTGCCTGTAGTACCAGCTACTCAGGAGGCTGAGGCCAAAGGATCACTTGAGCCTAGGAGTTTGAGATTGCTGTAAGCTATGACACCACGGCACTCTACCAGGGTGACAGAATGAGACTTCATCTCCAAAAAAAAAAAAAAACAGGAAAGAAAAAAAGAAAGAAAAGAAAAATACTGGACTGGGCTTAAGGAGATGTTACCAACACATTTAACAATGTGACTCCAAATAAATGACTGCAATTCATTGTAAGAGAGTATTTTAAGTAATAATTATCAGAATTCCCTCACATCTGTGTATTATTTCACAGCTTACCAAGTCCTTACACATCTCTTTTCCTCTTACAACACTCCTGAGGAAGTTCTTATTACCTGTGTCTGGAACTGGGGAAAGAGGTGACCTTGCTTGTCCAATATCACCCCGGTAGTGAGGGTAGAACGCCAACTCAAAGCCAGGCGTCTGTCTCAGGTGTGAGGCTCTCTCCAATGCACTGCCTACTTGCTCGAAAATTTCTGCTTCCTGACAAACTCCAGATTTAGCCCAACCTTTGGGCCTCCCACATTGAGATCAGCCAGGAAGTGTTAAAATTAGCAGAGGTTTGGCTTTTAGTCAAAGCAGGTGTCAAGTCACAGCTGCACTTACTACTTTAGCCCACAAAAAACTCCTGGAGGGCTCTAGGTTGGGTTCCTGCCAGGCCAACACATTCTTTGACTTGAGGAAACACTATTAAAGGGGAGCCTGTAGTCTGCTTGGTTTGACACACATAGAAGAACAAATCTCTTCAACAAGTCTGCACGCTTTCCAATGGCTGTTATCACCTGGGGGGTAGATGTTGTGTACACACAAAAGATGACAGTATCTAAGAAACGAAAGCAGAGTCTGGAGCTGCTATTGTTAGGTCACTTTTATTTAGAGAACTAGGACATCCAAAGGGAAAGCAGAAGCCCCAGAGCCAACTTAGCCTAGATTACGTTTTCTTATAGCAAATGTCAACCACAGCCAGCCAAGACCTATAGAAAGACCAGGATGATACTTACCTGGAACTGGCGAGAAGGATCGTGGTTTAAAAATGTATATAGATACCCCAATACAATGGTTGGCACACAGCAAACATTCGATCGCTATTAGCTGTAAATAGGAAATTACATAAGAAAGAGAAAAGACCAAATCTGTCATAGCAGAGGGTCAAGGAACTGGCCAGTCTGAGGTAAGAAAGATGAGAAGAGATGGGATTGTTGTTCCCAGGTGCAGATGGACTCATCATGCCTAGAATGAGGCCAAAAATGATAATACTCTCCACCTGCCTCCCTCTCAGATCCGCCTTCCCTGTGGTCCTCAGAACGTCCAGGAGCACACCTAGCTTATTCATGGGGGTGGGGGGAGTATTAAAGGCATTGATTACACTCTTGATTCAGAACTTTTATGTAGCTGAAAACCATGATCAGAGAACAAACAACATGAATCATTGTGTCCTCGAAGAACATTTATTAGCTATTCTCATAGTAAAACAAAATAAAAAAGCAAATGAACTTGAAACAAAATAAGATGAAAAGCCTGCACCATTTCTCCCCCAAGGACCTCAACGGGACCATACAAAATGGACTACCAGCTTACTTATAGGAAATTCCACCAAAAGAAACAAAGACATGACACTTTCACATCTACTGAAGTATAGGGTCTGATGTGGCACAATAAGAAAGTAATGAGGATGATTTTTTTTTTTAAAACAAAGACCCTAGAGGCTATGAGCAGAGCCCCTTCCTAGCCCACACTGTCACACCGTGAACGTTGGGCTCCGCTGTGGAATGAGTCTTCCCAGTCCAGACATTCTTGGCAGTAGCCAAGCTCTGTTCTTTGATGGGGGATTTGATTCCTGACTACAATCAGGTCACCAAGAGCTGGGTTGGACAAATAAGGGATAACGGAGTTCTGTGATGTAGTTGGGAGATAAAAGCTGTGAATGCTACAATAATGAGACTAGTTTTCTTATGTTGGCCCCAGCTGGCCCTGACGGTCTTCTCAAAGAGGCAGCGAACTTCAAACCCACACCCAGAGCTGTGAGCTTCATGAGAATGTGCGCACAGCCTCCCAGGTGCGTGTGTGGAAGGTCCACGTTTGTCTGGAAGCTTAAACTCTGGGAGCTTAAGCGGTATGGTATATTCATTCTTGCAAAATGGAAGCCTGTCAATTTAAACTAAATTGAAATTGGTCCAAATTTTAAGAAAGGCTGGTTCTTAAAAGGATTTCCATTCCTTGGGGGTGGACAGCAAGGGGCACCATTTTCTGTCCTTCCCTCTCTTTAAGTGCTTGCCGCCTAGTGCACTAGAAGATGGCTACGTGTTTGTCCTTCACGACACCTGCCTCCCAAGGAAAAACATCCCAAGCACTAGCAGTGCATAGGCTGGTGCTCATTGGGTGGCCTCTGGACAGTGACCCACTAGGTGGGAGATCACAGCACCTTGATCTCAGAAGACTCCCTCCAGTGTCTCCCTAGCAGTTCAGACACTGCCCCCCACGAGCCCCTGCCCTTTCCCCAGATCCAGAGGCCCTGAGGGCAGGGCAGACGAGAATGTGGCTAATCCTCAGGGATAGGAGTGTTGCAGTTCCCGTGATAGATCTTGACGTGGCCCTCGCACTGGAAATAGGCCTCAAAGACGTCACTGTAGCCGTGGTCCCTCCACCAGGTACAAAGCTGCCGGTTCCAGGTGCAGTCCAGCACGTGGAACAGCTCAGGATGCTCCATGCCAATCATGGTGAAGAAGTCCTGGTCCCCCAGGTGGCCGCGGAAGTGGTACTTGTCTGCCAGCTGCTGTACCTGGGCTGGCTCCAGCAGGTGGCTGTAGAGTGGGGACTGGCGCATGGCTTCCAGGTTCAGCAGCATCACCCCACTGTTGAAGCCAGGCAGCCCCTCAGGGGGTGGGTCCCCAACCCTGGTCTTGGGGTTCTCACGGCGGAACTGCCAGAACGTGTGCCTGTGAAGGGAGAGAGAACAGATTCAGCCCAGCGTGCGGGGTGAGACACTTGGCATTCCTGCTTCCCTGGGTCTCCACAACCACCGTGCAGGGAGACCGGAGTTCCATCTTGGTTGCAAGCTACAGAAACTGACCCTCCAAGGTTTAGAATCTACACCAAGCCACCAGCACATGGCAGAGTTGGGACCTGAACCCAGGTCTTATACTCCAAGCCCTGCTCTCTCTACCATCCTCTGTTGCCCCAGGAGGATGACAGCGATGTCATCATGCTCATTGTCATCATCCTCCCCACAGCTAACATTTTTATCAACTTGGGAGGTGCCAGGTGGTGTCCTACAGCAGCTCACTTACTCCTCACAACAAGCCTAAGAGATGAGTGCTCTGTGAGATGGCACAACATTTCTCAGCAGAGGAAACTGATAGACAGAGAGGTTAAGTAACTTGCCCCAAATTCACACAGCTAGTAAGCAGCAGAAGCAGGGACTAAACCAGACATCTATCTGGTTCCAACGTCTACTCCTAGTCTTTGTCTGTGATCTTGAAAAGGAAAAGAGAGAAGTGGAGGAGCAAGTCTGAACAGGAACCTGGTCAAGACATCAGAAGGTGAACACAGGCTGAGACAAAACCATCTTTTGCTTTAGGACACGCCTCCTTCACTGAGACCCCCAAACCCAGCATTTCTGAAAGGCTGGGCAGAGGCTGGGGGCTTAAGATAGCTCAAGGCACATGAAGGGTTAGGGGGAAAGGCAGCTGCAGAAAAGCCAAGTAGGATGACGGCCACTTTGGAGGGTATGTTCACAATTTCAATTCCTCTCTAGGCAGATTCAGAAATCCAGTCTAGGTTCACAGTTCATGGGGTATTCGAGTCAGAGGGACCCTTGTAGGCCCCCTATCTGAATGCTTCCATTTGGAGGAGGGAAGAAAGACGTAGCCACCTCCCTGTGAGTGACAGGTTGGAGCACTGGCTGGTCCGCCCTCTGCTCCTTAACATCAAGGTCCTGTGCATGCAGCAAGGGGTAGGCAGGGATACCCAGGCCCACACCCACAGGGACAGGTCACAGCAGCAGTGCCTGTGACTCAGAGGAGACAGGAATGCCACAAGGCCTACTGTGGGAGCAGGCGGAGGCGTGGGAGTGCCCCACATCTTGGCAGCACCAGCTCTGCTTCTCAGCTTGAAGATGTAGCTCCTCAGATCCTGGCAGAGTCATTTACCCAGCCAAACACAAAACAGGACCTATATGGTGACACAGAAAGCACAAAGGGAAGGAACCAGAGACCCAGTTCAGGGGACAGTGGCAGCAGGGCCACCTCCAGCCCAAGCACCTTTCTCTGTGTCTGGGAATGGAGAAACCTTTCTTGACAGCTCAAGTATCACAAAGATGCTGAGAGTGTGGTCCTGGTGAGGGGAAAAGCATTCCCTTCGGACAAGTAGAATCCAGGGCTTCCTTGTTTAAATCTCACCATGACCAAGGGACTGTGAGTAGCAAGAGCTCTGGCGCCTGCCTAGTGATAACAGCCCTAGCAAAAATAAGCTTCTCAAGCAAACTGAGATGTGGCTGTCTTTCTAGCCACAAAGCCTGCAGTGATGGGGTCACACAGGGTTGGGAAGCAGTGTGGCCAGTCTTTGTTCCTTTTGCCCTATTTATGCCAAGTGGTTAATCTCAGGACCAGGTTAAAAACCAGAAAAAGTCTGCCAGACAGATCAGGGCATGACATAGTAGAGGGGGGATTCTCCGACTAGGGGAAACAGGTGCTTTCCCACTGAGGCGCTCAACTCACCCTGCAAGGGATGGAAGCAGATGCATCTCCCAAGGAGGAAGAGAGACCGGAGGAGGGAGGGCTCCATGCCACAGAGGGTCCAGTGCCAGTCCACTGGTGTGACTGTCCTTTCTCTTATCTCCTTTCTTCCTACCCAGGAGAACTTGCCTGGTTGGGGGTGCAGTCTCCTGATTCCACAGGGCAGGGACTAACCAAGGAACAAGGGACAGGCAAGTGCAGGTCAGACTGTAGCTGTCCATGTTGGGTGGATCCAGGGAGGACCCTGTGAGGACATGATGCTGCAGCTTCTGGGCCTGTGGCTTTACTGAGCACTCAACCCCCTGCCTGATTGACTGTGGGGTCAAGTGAGGAGCAGGAATGTGGAGGGGGCTCAGATGGCAGAGAAGGGAGCAGAGAGGCTATCCAGAGTCCCGGGAACCCTACCACCCTCAGCAGAGCGGCTCCAAAATCTTCCCTGTCTGTGGCAGGGAGCAACAGAAGAATGAGCTGGCAGCAAGCCTGCTGGACTCAGGAGAGATGGGCCAGAGCAGAGAGAAGAGGATGGAACATTCTTCCAGGAGAAGACCATAACCCAGGTGGCTCTTTGGGAACAGAATGTCCAGCATCACCACTCCATCGGGATGAAAAGGCATTTATAATACAGAGCCAGAAGAAGCTGGTGTGGGCCATCAGCAGGAGAAGCAGAGGAGAGAAAGGAAATTGGAAATGCAAGCTGCCCAGTGTGTCCACTGAAGCAGAAACACAGCCTGAAAAGGAACCAATATCCTCTGAGCACAAAATATTTCCAGGGTGCCGTTGTTCAAAGCATTCCTACTATCCCAAAATAAACCCAGGAAGACAGGGCTGTCACTGAGGGGCATGGCGGGTTTCTCTGGCCTCCTCGTCAGCTCGGAGGAATCGCACCAGCCTTGGAGGAGAGAGAATGACTCAGGGACGTGGAAAGGAGCAGGGCTGTGCAAGGAGCTTCTGTCCCGTGGTAAAATGGCCTTACCAGGTGGTACCACCAGGTCCCTGCAGACCACAGCACAGCATGGGTTGCAAAGCTCCCACCTCCCCCTGAAAGAACCGCCTGCGCTTTGACAGGGAGGGGCGCAGCCCTCAGCGTGTCAGTGCAGGGCTTCTGATCTCTCCCGTCTCTTTCATCCAAGTGCCTCAGATTCCACAGGCTAATGTTCTAAGCTCTTGGGTTTCAATCTTATTTCTCAATGTGGCTGGCATGCCCCAAGGCCAGGAGCACTGGGGAGCAGACCGCTGGTGGTGAGGCCGCTGCTGGCCCTTCACTAGCTCAGGGCCACTCTGAAGCAGGGCAATGAGCACCCAGCTCCCTTCCTGCTCCTCACAGGGCCCTGCACTGACCTCATGTGCTCACAGACACTGTGGGTGGCACATGGGGAAGCTGAAGGAAACATCTGTATGAATGCAGGTACCTGGTTCTGAGTCATGGAGCTTCTAAAAGTTTCTCCAATTACCCTTCCATGCCCATAACCCAGCCACGTTACCCTACTTGTCTGGATATGGGCCTGTGCAGAGTCAAGTCCCCACCCTCCACGGTCACCTGGAGACCCACACTAAAGGGGTTGAGGCCTTTTACCCCCTTGAGAAATAGTTTCACTAGGGAAACAAGCCCCACACAGGTGATCCATTGTAAATACTGGGTCTTTGCAGACGTCAATGAGGCCCATTGGGAAAATACAAATTAAGAATTTTCAAGGACATTCTTCCACTTATGAATGATAAATTTTCTAAATTTTCTAAATTTTTTAAATTTTTTAGATTATTAGTATATCCTAATAATCACAGAAAACACTATTAAAACTAGTGAACTAGCTTTCATGAAGAAACCCATCTTTATGGAAAGGGGCATTTGAAATAATTCTAAAAACAGAGTCGCGCCCAGCCTTCAGGTCTTTCCGTGGTGATCATTGCCAGGATCCCTCCTGTAGGGCTTTCAGCTAAAGACCTGGCCAGAGAATCTAAACAACACACGTGGACATGAATAACCTGTTCCTCCTCCCCCTGCCGCCCCAAACACAGACCCTTTTGCCTCCAGCTTGTCAAGATTTCTTCTCCTGGCTTGGCCTTTCTCGGCTCCTCCAGCTCAGAGTTCTCAACTTTCACTTCCAAGAAAGAAGACGCAAGGATGGGACACTTGCTGAGCCAGGACGGTCTGCATAAGGCTCTGCAGGAAGGTTCTAGAAGCCTGTGCTACTCAGGCTGAGTTCAAGCTGTAGGCTGTCGGCAAAGAAGGCTCCATTTTAGGTCTGAAGTTCATAAGAACAACCTCAGACACGGCACGTGGTCATGGTCTCACCGTGGCTAACCTTCAAGTGTCCCTCAGCCTGAGTGCACAGTCACTGATAAGCAAGGGTGGGCCTCCTCCCAGGGAAGGAGTGCTGTCTGGATGCTGTGCAGCCAGCAGAGGCCGGAATCAGGAAACAGCATTTCCCCTGTGCCCATGTGGATGTACCAGGCCTAAATAGCTCTCGTTTGACTTGGAAGGCACCACATTTTCCAGTCCTCTGAGGTGAAAGGCTGGGAGTAAAGGGTGACACTTGGCAGTTGTCAGGCATTTCATCCAGTCCAGGGCCTGAGTGGTGACCTGGGCACAGTTCTGGGCCACAGACTCTTAGTACACCCTTTGCCCTGGCTGGGTGCTATAGGCTAATGTCAGACCAATGACCCTGTATGTTGGTCTTCCCTGGATCTGAGGCTGAATTTCTATGGGACAGGTGTGGACCTGTAGTCTTTTGAGGAACCCATGGCCCTTGATGCCTGGTGCCATCAAACAGAAGAAGGCAGGGACTTCCTGGAGTTGAGGGGCGACTGCAAAGCTTCACACTGCCCATTCTGGGCAATTCCTGAAATTGCCAAAAACGACCACTGACCCTGACACAGGCTATCAGTGGTGTGACCTAGAGGGGCCCCTCATAGAACTAGAGTCTCCCAGAGCCTGAAGACACTTAGAGAATCCTAGTTCTTGTTCTCATTTTAGAAATGGGGAAGTTGAGGCTCAAAAATTGCCCTGCCCAGAGTCACACTGCTGGAAGGGAAACCCCACATTTCTAGGCAAACCACTGATGCTTCTCCACAAATCCCCCTGCCCAGACACCTACGGCCTTGCAGGAAGCATGGTCTGTGCTTTCCCCTCTGGCAGAGACTTCCTCCTCCAGGCTCACCACACTTGCCCTGGATGGGCAGCTGGGTGCTCAGTGACTGCCGAGCCTTGCTTGGGCAATAGAAGGGAAATAACACAGGTGGTAGGCATGTGCTTTCCCTGGTTTGTGGGACCTTGTAGGAAGCACGTGTTTATTTTTAAACACCAGCTCTGTCTGCAGGCCAGCAACTGGATGTCGAAGCCACAACATCCTTAGTACCTGGAGAGGGCAAATTGGGAGCCAAGACAGCACCCTGTGCTTTCCAGGAAGACACATCACCCAGGGTCAGTCCTCAGTGCTGAAAGTTGCAGCACTAAAAGTTGCAGGGTGCTGGCAGGAAAAGAAGAGGACTTGTAGGGCACTGGGACCCAGCAGAGACCCTGCAGGGGAGGCATCCTGCAGAGGGTTTCTTCCTCCCACTCGAGTCATGGCCCCAGGGCCTCTTCTCCCTGTCCCCAGTCTCCCCAGAGCCTCTTTCTGTGCTGAAGGCTGCCAAAGCCCCAGCTTTGCCAATCCTGGCATCTCTGAGCCCCCTCCCCAGCCTGAGAGAATGGGGGATTTAGGGGAGGGAGAAAAGAGGCAACATCAGTGGAGTAGATGTGGACTGCATGACCACCACTCCATTGCCACCTTGGTTCCAGGAAGTCACAGAGCAGATTGTGGCTCAGGGATTGCAGTTCAGCTGTGCATGTTCCCAAAGTGGTGTTTGAACTATGCCACATTAGCTAAGGGAGTTGTGGCAGGGGACTGGGGTAGCTGGTAGATAGGCCAAGCCTTCTGGAGAGCACCTCTGTTACCACCTGAACCTGAAAGTGCAGCTGGCCCTTTCATTCTACCTACAAGCCCACTGAGCCGTCTGTGTGACTCTAGTTTGCTGCTGTAACAAAGCACCACAAAGGGGGCGGCTCACACAGCAGGTGCATTCTCTCACAGCCCGGAGGCTAGAAGCCCAGGCAGGGGTCAGCAGGTGGCTCCCTCTGAGGGTTGTCAGGGAGAGTCCATCTGTGGCACTCTCCCAGCATCCAGTGGGTTGCTGGCAGTCTTTGGCACTCCTTGGTCTCTGTGGCTTCACCCCGATCTCTGCCTTCATCTTCCCATAGCATTCTCCCTGTGTGCTCGTGTCTTTGTGTCTAAACATCTCCTTTCTATGAAGACACCAGTCACAATGGACAAGCGTGTGAGTGGCCAGGCCTCTCGGGACCTTGGTTTATTCGGTGAGACTTGGGGATGGGGTGGAGACGATGCTCCTCTGCAGAGCTGGATGGGATCCCACGAGCAGATGAATGCACAGACCACACCCACCATGCCCATGAGGAGGGACCCTGTCACCATGGGTGCTCACCCACAGAAGGGATGGGGCTACAAGCACCCCTCCCTGCCCAAGCTCCTCTTAGGGAGTGGTGGCAGCTCAGGGACCAGCCCTCCTCCACCCAGACAGCCGTCTGGAGGTTTCGGCTTTAACACGGCCTCCTGCTTCTGGAGTCTGGAACAAGAAAGGTGACCCACATTGTCAGCATCCCAAAGCTGCATGAGCTTTGACCAACCCGTCCCTGCAGGAGCCATGGAGAGTGAACATCAGAAGGCAGGCTTCTGACCTGCCATGAAGCAGCGCCCTAAATCCCCCCAATCCTTTTTATCTGAGGCCTCCTTCTGGCTGCTGCTTGTGCCATCAGGTGGGATATAACACCCTTCTCCAAGGCTTTGGCCTCTGTTCTCATGCAGCCAGGGAGCAGGAGTGTCTCCTGACCCACCATTTCCCATGCCCAGCCTGCCAGGGCTTCTCGGCTACACTGCCTTCCCCACCACCTGCTGTGGGCTGTGAAAACAGGTGGGGAGGGACCAAGGAACTCACCCTCACTCAGTCCCACAAACAGCCCCAGAGCACGTACGTGCCTGAATGGGGCTAGGGCCTGGGAGGACAGTGTGGGTGACTCAGGAAAGGACAATGGACAGAGGTGATGGCTGAGGAGGAAACAGAGGGGTTTCCAGCCTGGGTTACTGTAGGAGGGTGGGGCCAGGAACTGTGATGACAAGGCTTGGGGCAGAGGTCTGGGGAGGAGGAAAGGAAATACAGGTGCCAGTGAGAACACAGCATGGAAAAGCCCACAGGGAGCTGGAGAGACAGGCCATGGGTAGGGAGTGCAAGCAGGCACAACAGAATTCTAGAGAGTTCCAACACTTAGGGGGTAAAGGAAGAGGAGCCAGGAAAGAGGCAGGATCTGCAGGCCTGCTCCAGCCCACTCCAGCTCCACCCAAGGGCCCAGCCAAAGAGCCCAGCCTTTCTCACCCACCTCCTCACCTCCGTCCACCCTGGTCCTTCCCTGGGCTGTCTCTCTCCAGATGGGGCCCTTAAGCACTCTTGCTCATATCAACTGCCCCAACTCTGCCTCTCATTCAAATACTCTGACCTGGGTGGTACTAAGTACCTTAATATCCTCCTTCCAAGTAGAGGCCAATCCTAATGCCCCCAGGCCCCACCCCACAGGACACCCTCAGCAGCACGTCAGTCTGGCACCTCCCTGCTAATCACTGCTGCCCACCATCTATATCCTCTTCCTCTCTGCTCCATTCCTAGAGCACCCTCAACAGGTTACTACAGGAGGGGGCCCAGGAACTGTGATGACAGGGTGGGGACAGAGGTCTGGGGAGGAGGCCAGGCAATGGCCCTTCCCTCGCTTTGGCCACAGTTCCTCAACCCCCAACTGAGTGATCCACTTGGCTATCTGTGAACCTGCCAGCCCAGACACTTTGTCTGATGGCAAGAACTCAGGTCCCCTGACAAAATATCCTGCTGTTCCCATGGAACCTGCTCCTGGCCCCTTAGGAACCTTTGGTGCCTACCTCTCCCACACAGCAGTCCCTCCTAGGTACCCCTGGCTCCACCCCCAGCCTATTCTGCCTTCCAGCTCCTTGCTGCACACCAAGGATATGACATTGTTGAAAGCTGTAAGGACAAGGACTTGGAAATACTATAGGAGGTGATGGTGACCTTTGAGAGATGTAGGGATGGAGACCAAGACGCTGGATACTTAGCACAGGGGAACACATGGACAGGAGCGAACAGAGGCAGGGAGGGCAGCCGGTTCCTCCCTGCGGAAGGCAGAGGGAAGGAGGCTGGACCAAGAGGGAGGGCTGTACACCTGCGGGCCGGGGGAGAAATGTGCAGGCCAGACAGGGGCAGAAGGAAGAGAGCAGAAACCTGGGAAGGGGTGGGTTCTCCAGGGCTGAGGGGATGATGATAATGATAATGGCTACTAGGCAGTGAGTACTTACTATGTGCCAGGACCTGATTCAAGTCCTTAGACTAAAGTCTGTGACAGGCAGATGAGGTGAGGACACTGAGAGGGAAAGGGGAGAACGTGAGCCCGAGGGCAGGAAGGGGAGAAGAGGGACCCTGGGGGCATCCAGGAGCACAAGAAGGACAGACCTGCAAGAGCTGCAGTTCTGCGGTGGGGTCAGGAGGGGAGAGGTGACACTGTCTATGGAGAAAGGGGCCACGGGCAAATGAGGGCTTGCCCTGGGTAAAGTAGTCAGCAATCAGTAACAGGTGAATAAAAGAATGTGAGGGCAGGAGTGGAGTCAGGAAACTGGGAGTGGGAACTGGAACATGTCTCCCTCATCTTCATGTCAGAGGACCTCGTGGGGACATCTGATGCAGGGAAGGTCCTACACAGCTATTGGTTTCAGGTGCATGGGGGAGGGAAGAAAGGAAGGAAGGATGAAGTCTAAAACGGTGAACTGTTTCGGGGCCTTCACTAGCCAGAAGCTAGGTCTCCCTAAAGATGAGAAGGCAAGGTAGAAAAAGTTGGCCCCACAAGCCCAGGAATCCAGGTCTGTAATGAGATGCCATTGTGACAAAGGCTAGGAATGGAGGTGCCCAGATGGGGACCTGACCCAGGGAGGCCCATGGCCCTCGGGACAATGCCCTTCCTTGCTCTGGCCTCCAGTACTGGAGCTTGTGCACTGTTAGGAACAGCTTGGTTCCGGTGGGAGCCTCAGGACCCAACCCCGGCCCCAGTGCAGCTCCACAACCGCAGTTGCCTGGATTTAGGAAAGGCCAGAGACCTTTGTCAGACTGGAACAAACCAGAGAGAGTTACCTTCAGAACTGGATCACTGCCCCCAACACCCCATGACACCAGGCAGAGTGCCTGGGACACATGGTGAGGTGTTTTCCAGGTGAGTGAGCAGAACTCTGCGTGTGTGGTCAGTGTGGTGGGGAGGGATATGTGTGGAATTTAACATTCATTGTGTCCCCGGTTAAAGTAATCACTCTGCACCTAGGCCCTTCACCCTCACAGAAGCCAGTGTGCCAGCCCAGGAGCTGAGGTTGAGGGGCTACCCACGTGTGGCTCCCCCAGGTGCAAGGGTGCAGGGCAATGTGGCAACTGAGCAACATCTGATACTTCTCAAGACCAGAAAGAAATGGGAGCATCACTTTCCCATTCTAGGTGACTTTGGCTGTCCCTGATTACTTTCCTACACATGGGATGTGGGTCTTGGTCAAGGCAAAATGGTAATTGGCATGCTGACATAAACACAGAGAAGCTTCTGTTGTCAGGTGCAGAGCAAGGCACTGAGGGGGACAAACCCAGGTCTGTCATGGGGCGCCCTTCTCACTGTGGCCGGGGCTTCCCTGGCCAAAATACAGATTTTTGTTCAGATGCTGCATTTCTGACAAGGCCCCAGGGAATGCTGATGCTGCTGGTCCAAGGATCATGCAGAAGAAAAAAAGAGTGTTTTATAAATAGATGAAAACCACCAGTGTAGGAAGACATTATTTTATCCTGAAAATGGCCATAAAATAGTTGGCATTAGCCTGCATATCCACTTGCAAATTGCTTACAAATTCTATTGCTTGCAAATTGCTTGCAAATTGCTTACAAATTCTATTGCTTACAAATTCTTGTCCCACCTGTTGACTCGGTCACGTCACGGCACTGGGTATGACAGGAGGGAGGGCCCAGCTCTGCCACCTTCCCTCCCCAGGGATGAGCAGTCAGTCTGGGGTAGGGGGTAGGCAAGGCAGGGAAGCAGGTATGGTCAGATTTCCACTGCCTTGAGAAAAGGCACCAGATGGGCGTTAGGAATGCAGGTTCCATGGCCAGACAGTCCCAGTCTAGGGTTCAAATGCTGGTCTTCTGCTTACTACCTTGGAAAAGGTATTAAAACTCTCTCTGCTTCAGTCTTCTCCACTACAAACGGGATTGTGGAAGAGATTTTATGAGATAATGTAGGTAAAATACTTACTAGGTTGAGATGAGATACAGACACACTTCCCTGTCATCTGTAACTGGGTCCTACACCAGGTCTACCTGGCTCTGCACACACCTTGGGCAAGTCACTTCCCCCCCAAATTAAATGAACTAATCAGCCCAAGGATCCTTTTCAGTCCTGAAAGCCTACAATTCTAAGCCAGGACTAGGATTTACCATGCATGAAGCTTTTAGGAGTGAACTTCAAGGGAACGTGACAATCACTGGACTCAGTGAGTACATACGTTACTTGCTTTTATTATGTGTATACTGAAAGCTCCACCATTATCCAGTGTGGGGCATCTGGGTGGTTTTCAATTATAAGGATGTCAACAACGTGCTGCACACGTCAGGGGGTAGCCGCCAACCACTGTATGTGTTTCTGCTAAGTCTTTCTTAGTTTTGTCCTTTGGGTATCTGTAGATTCAGGTTTTAGGTAATAAGTAGATCAGTCTTAGTTTTTGCCACCCTCCTTAAGAAGTAGGGGGCCCTGAAGAAAGACCTCTCCAAACCTGGCCTCAGCCAAGGCTTCCCCCCAGAACTCCTGCCAACAGCAGCAAGACTGTGGACCCCTCCCCTTTCCCAGGTCAAAGGTGGCATAGGAACTCAGCCTCAGCCACACGTCCAGCTCCCCTGCTCCCTGCCAGGATGAGCCCTGGAGTCGCCACTTGGGTTTCCCCCACACCAGAAGCCTGTCTTCCCATCAACTCCTTCTCAGGAGTTGGGATCATCCCTATACCCAAGTTGTTAATCAACGTTTGTTCAAAGCCCATTATGGACAAGCACTGTGCCTAAAACCACAAGGACAAGGAGGACCACTGCCCTCACTCTCCATACCCACGACTCGGCTGCATGTACGTTATCCCAATTCCTCACCACCACCACCTGTGGTCAGTTGTGGTCAGTATTATTTCCACTTTAGAGATGACGCAATGGAACACCTGTGGTCAGTTGTGGTCAGTATTATTTCCACTTTAGAGATGACGCAATGGAAGCCCAGAGAGGTCAAGTGATATGCTGTGGTCATATAGCCCTCCCACGAGGCTAAGCCCAAGGGTCAGGTGCAGGGCAGGGGAAGACCCTCCTCCCTGCTTCACCTTTTGCTCCACACAGAGCGGATTGGGAAGGAGGGTGCTAATTTCTGTGCCCTCACTAAGATCAGAGCTGGAGTGAGAAATAGCATCAGAGAAGGGATTCACACAGGGCTTTGCTTCTCTAAGAAGGCCTGATTGGGAGGGAAGAAAATACAATATGGTCTGAATTTCCTCGGGCCCCACTGAGCGGCATGGGTGAGGGTGAAGGGCAGCAGGGTCCCTGCCTCAGGCACACTTGGATGCAGGAAGCTGGTTCCAGTCATGGCCCAGGCCCCAAATCTTACAACTGAAAAGACCTAGCGATTACGGGGAAAACCGAGCATGGAAGCAAGTTGGGTACCCAATCAGGATATAACAGCTCACACGGGCCTTTCCCACACCAGAGAGGTGGCTGTCTCAGCATGTTTTATCTCATGCTTTCCAGACTGAGGAAAACCATACTCCTGTTGAAGGTCATGGCCCATCCAATTCTTTCCCTAAAATACTTAGGTTGGCCCTTGCTCTTTATCTTCACTTGCTACAATTTAGTGTGTTTAACCACTCAAGGATATTCTTAGCAAAACTCCCCCCACTACAATCACAAGACTCCATCAGTCTTTGAGACAAAACCACAGGAATCCCTTCCAACCCATTCATTCAATCAAGTGTGGCGGCCTAGGACATGCTCTGATAGAGACCCTCTGGCTGTGGAGCCCACCCTGGATGGGACAGCCATTCCCAATGCCACAGACAGCACATCTCGGCCCTTGGCAGAGAAGCGTTTCTGATGGTGCCAAAGACAGTAGCTTCCACCAGCTGTAAAAGCTGAAGATAGAATAGGGAAGTGAGAGAGCCAGCCACTCCCAAATTCTCTCAAAATACTGAAAATCTCTAGAGTTTGCACTTCAACTGAGTGGCCACAGAGTCCTGATGTGGATGTAACCTACGCCAAAGCAAAGGGCGAGCCCCCAGGGCGAGCCCCCAGGGGATTTACACTATTCAGGCACTCAAATCCCCTTGCATGAGGTCAAGCAGGAAAAGAAGTAACTGCCATTTGAAAGTTTAAGCTGGGGACAAAAGGAGGCCTAGTGAGGTCCCTGGAGAAGCACGTGGGCTTTGGAAAGAGGATACTCCTTTTTTGGCCTCTCTGCACCTCTTGGGGATGGTAACTTGGCACCAGTGTCCCAGTCCTGGTTCCCATCCCTGGCCCTGCTGTCCTATTCCAAGCCGGTTCACAAAACAAACTCATCAAAGGCGGCCAGGCCTGGGATCTCAGCAGCTTCCCCAGCCCTCAGTCCCCACCTTGAAGCCTGCCAGTGTGCTTCATCAGAGACTACAGACTGCAGAGACGAGTCTGCCCAGGTCCATTGGGTAAGCACAGCAGTGCAGTCAGACATCCAGGGAGCTGAGTCTTAGCTCCATGTGCTGACTCGCCCTGTCACGCCGTGGGCTTCAGTGGCAGTTAGGAGTCACAACCCTCGCAGG
This sequence comes from Loris lydekkerianus, assembly GCA_963574355.1. Taxonomy (NCBI): domain Eukaryota; kingdom Metazoa; phylum Chordata; class Mammalia; order Primates; family Lorisidae; genus Loris; species Loris lydekkerianus. Next base: position 18,299 of record CAUYPK010023071.1, read on the forward strand.
GTCCAGGACTGATGCAGGGAGTCCACTCTTACACTTGGGCTCATTCTCACCATCCCATCCGGGGATGGCCCAGAGTATGGTTCAAAACTCTCAGGCCCAGCTAGCCTCATCACCCTTTGGCTGTGCTTACAATGCAGCTGCTGTGAGCTCCAACCTCTTGCTCAACACAGGAGCTGATGTCCCCACTCACCTCTGCTGGTGGTGCTGCGCAGGCCTTGAGGTCAGCCCTCACTACAACTCCAGCATGCCCCACCATACAGAAGATCATTCTTGACCTTTTAAGCCTCTCTCCTTCCAAGGGCTTCCAGGGCCTGTGCACAGGGGCAGTTGCATTAACACCCATTTGTGCAGACAATGCTGGAGCAAAGCAGGCCTGGTCTCCAGCCCACCCAAACACCCAGCTTGCCCCCAGCTCACCCAGCACCACACATGGCTGGCAGCACAGCGTGCCCTGAAACCTCTCCATGGCACCATCTTTGATTTTAAAGTTTTCTTTTCTTTTTTTTTTAAGGATAAAAGAAGAAGAAAATTTGCGAAACAACCTGTCCTTCTGACAGGTTGGCTCAGATGGCAGTTGTGCTAAGCTGGATCAAAGAGCAAAATTACCAGGGGGTTATCAGAGCTGTCTGCTTCAGAAAATAAACAACTTATCAAGGGTGGCCAGGTCTGGACTCAGCTGCTCCCCCATCCCCCATCCCCCATCCTTCGTCCCCTGGAACAGAGGCTCCTTTGGCAGGGCCCACAGACCTACAGGGAAGAGTCTGCCAGGTTCTGTTTGAGCACAGTGGTTACCAGGAGGCCCCTCCTGCAGGGCCAATAGAACCAGTGGTGGGAGTTCAAGCAGGAGTCAGTGTGGGGGCAGACTTGACACTGAGAGTAGCAAAAGGTGTGAAGCAGGGTGGCCTGTGCACGACGAAGGCCATCCTGGCCAGGTGGGTGCTGGCATGGAGGAGGCAGGGCTAGAAGCAGCAGGCCGTGCAGGAGGCTGCTGAGGTCATGGGGAGGAGGGGACGGTGCACAGGATGGAGAGAGATGGGGAGTCAGGATGTTTGGCTGTGTGTGCCTGGTCTGAGTGGGGGCTGGTGGACACAGGGGTGGACGTGGATGAGGAGCTCCATTCTGGGTTTCGTCTTGAGCACTCCAGCTACGGGATGGGTGGCAGTGGCTGTTCTAATCATCACTGACTTGCAGTGACACTGGCCAGGTCTTGCCTGCATTCTGGCTGCATCCTTCCACCTGGACAAGGAGAGCAGTCTCCTGGCCTTTCCAGCTCAGATGCCCTGACCCGAACCACACCCAAACTAACCAGGAGCTGCTCTCAGCCCTCCCCCAGGGAGACACCCCCATCCACAGCCCCTGCTGCCATCAAGAGAGAGGCAGAGCTGTCTCCTTGGGGACAGCGGCCCTTCCTCCTCCCTGTGTGCAATCCCGTGGGCTGCAGTCCAGCCATGGAACTGGAAGGGCGATGTTTCCAATACTGGCGTCTTCTCCTCCCAGGTCTCAGCTAAGGAAAAGGCACAAAGACACCTCTGTTGTGAACACACTTGGAAAGGAGGCAAAGGAGGAAAGAAACAAACCACCCTGCAGAGCCAGGCCAGGCCCCACAGCCCATATGCACTTTGCCCATATGCACTTTGCTGAAACCACTTCCACACCCCCACCCAGCTGGCACCCCCTAGACTCCCGCCCCTCTCAGGGGTCCCTCCCTTACCTCCTCAGTGTCACCTGACTTTTACCCAAGACTAACAGACACCTGCCCAACCGGGCCTCCTCACCCCTTGTTGTCCAGACACAGATGCTGACATCCCCACAACCTGTACAGAACTGGACACCTTGTGGGATCTCAGGGAACCTTCACTGAACTAAGAAGCCCTCAGTCCCATACTCAGGACCCTCCTCAGAAAAGCTTTCCTGCTGCAAATGTGTTACCACGAGAATGCTGAGTTGGCTGTATATCCCACCTCTCCCCGTGGGCTGAGCAATGTGTGGTGCCCACACCTCCGTTCATGCCACCCTTCCCCTGCAGAGCCACCTGCTGCTGGCACAGGCATGGACCTTGAGGCTGCCTCTTCCCCTCCGCACAGCAGGGAAGGCATCTGCCAATGCTATCTGGTTAGGAAGTGCCGCGTCTCCCCACAACGCTCCTCCGCAGCTCAGCTCTGCACCCTGATCAGTGTTTCCAACCCTTTTTATCTCTCAGCACACTTGAACCTATAGTTAAACTTCCATGCACACTTAAATTATGTTGATTTGATAAAGAGTAATAAAAAAGAATTTACTTACTGTGCTTTGAACTACTTTTGAAAATAATTTAATTAATGATCTTTAAAAATGTTCTCAGCACCCCTAAGATCCTCTGACAGCACACCAGTGTGCTGCGGCACAGCAGTTGAAAATCACTGCTCTTGCGGGTTTGCTCAGCTAATCCCTCTCTGCCTCCACTTTCCCTCTCAGGGTCCTCTCTCTGACAAGCTACTCGATGGAGGGCAGTCCTTCCTAACTTTACCGTGCACATGACATTTCTGTCCAGAGTCTGGGTAAAAGAAGGGCGGATTCTGTACTGACAGGCTGGCAGGTGATGCTGACACTACTGGTCTATCGGCCACACTTTTGAGTAGCAAGAAGGCAGAGGAAACAGTGAGGATTCTTAGCCAGGGAAACCGTGCTCTGGCCCAGGTCTGCCCAAGCTAACCGTTACATCCCACAGACCAGGCTCTACTCTGTAGTGAGGCTGTGTCTGACAGTCCCCAGGTCAGGGGACGCTTGCAAAAGCAACTGCTCTTCCTTTTGCTTCAGACTTCTCCCTATAATAGTAGGGGGTGTAATGCCTTGGAAGATTGCTAAAAAATTAAGTGATGGAACATGTGGGCACTCTGGTACACAGCAGGTGATGACTAATAGGAGTTCACCTTTCCCTTCCGCTGTCCAGACCAGGTCTAGCACTAAACCTGTGCCCCAGAGGACTGGGAAGGAGTGGAGGGCTTAGGCTGTCTCTCAGACCAAGGGCCTCCACACCCAGTTCTCAGTGCTCACATGTGTGGTGTGGGGAAAGGGTTATTTGGGTCATGCTGTGGCAGTTCCTCCAGTGACTTTGCTGCTCATGTGCCTGCGCGCTGGCAGCATGTCACGTAGCTCTCGGAGGAGCCACAATAGTGCAAGGGTCTGCAGGTAGCAGCAGCCACAGAGTACCCTAGTAAGGCCTCAGGTCCTGCTGCCTCCTGCTGAGCTGCTGGCAGGCAGCCCCCACTGAGGGGGACTCTTGTACCCCCTCAGCGCATCTGAGTCTCAACAGCAGCTCAGCAGCACAATGGAAATGAGTGAGGTGCTTTTAAAAACCACATTAACAGGTCTGGTTGGAAAAGAACCATTTAGCAAACTCTTCCTTTGCTGCCCGTATTCCTGGACCAAAGGAACTCAAGCAGCTCCAGAGGTGTTGCTTATTTCCTGGGAGAGGCTGGGGACTCGGGGACCTAACTTAATGTGTGATATACAGCAGTGCTGCTGCAAAGGCAAGAGGATAAATTAGACTGATAGCACTCAATCTTCAGCAGGCATTCAGTTCTCACCTGAGCTTTTCCCTACCCCTTGCACACCAACAAAAGCAAACCCTTTTGACCTTAATCAGCACATTATGCTGTTTCAACATCCTATAGAAGAAATGCTCAGCCTAGAACCACTTAGGGGAGCTTGGGGGATCCCTCCTACAAGGTCCCAGCCCATGTCTAGCAAGGGAATACATGTGGCCAGAGAAAAGCACTATAAGGGTGTAGACATGGACACAGTACTCAGAGGGCTCCAATGAGGGAAGAAATGACATGTGATGTCCTGAAATTATGCAACCAACATAGTGTATTCCCCAACGTACATAAGCACTTGCATATGTACATGTGCGCACATGCATAGACACAACATATATGTACGCCAACATGCAAACCCAATAGACACATGTGCACACATGTGCACACAACAGATACACATCTGCATATAGCCAGGCATACAAACAGAACATATATCCTCACATACACATGTACACACACAAACATTTCCTCTGCTTTGGGGAAACTGGAATTCAACTTCACATCTAGTCTGAGTCCTCATTTCCTCAGAATGCAATGCAGATTTGCAAGGAGGCCATTCCTTCTCCAGCCCCAGCCCTTCTTTGTGCCCAGGTAGTATTTCACACAGCTATTTAACAAGTAGGGCTGAGGTTGCCTTTTAACTGCCAATAAAATCAGAGCACCCGCAACAGAATAGAAAACCTGGAGATGAAACCAGCCTCATATTTCCATCTGATATTCAATAAACCAAAGCATACACTGGGAAAAAGAATCCCTATTCAATAAATGGTGCGGGAAGAACTGGATAACCACATGTAAAAGACTGAAACTGGACCCCACACATCTCACCACTTAATACAAATTGACTCACAATGGATAAAAGATTTAAACCTAAGACAAGAAAGGATACAAATTCTTGATGAAAGCATGGGATAAACTCTTGATGATAATGGCCGAGGGAAAGACTTTATGAAGAAGACTACGTTGGCAATTGCAGCAACAAAAATAAATAAATGGGACTTAATCAAACTAAAAAGCATCTGCACAGCTAAGAACACAACAATTAAAGCCAACAGACAGCCTTCAGAATGGGAAAAGATATTTGCATGTTACAAATCTGACAAAGAGCTAACAACCAAAATCTATGGATGAACTCAAAGTAATTAACTCAAAAAAGAGCAAACAATCCCATTTATCATTGGGCAAGAGACATAAAAAGAACCTTCTCCAAAGAAGACAGATGAATGGCCAAGAAACACATGAAAAAATGCTCAGATAAATGCAAATCAAAACCACCTTGAGATATCACCTAACCCCAGTGAGAACAGCCCACATCACAAAGTCCCAAAACTACAGATGCTGGCATGGATGTGGAGAGAAGGGACCACTTTTATACTGTTGTTGGAATTGCAAACTAATACAGTCTCTTTGGAAGGAAGTATGAAGAATCCTCAAAAAGATAAAAGCAGACCTTCCATTTGACCCACAATCCTTTTTCTTGATAGCTACCCGGAAAAAAATATCATTTTACCAGAAAAACATTTGCTCTAGAATGTTTATCGCAGCTCAATTCACAATCGCCAAGATGTGGAATCAACCCAAATGCCCATCAACTGATGAGTAGATGAATAAACTGTTGTACATGTGTACTATGGAATACTATTTAGCCATAAAAAGATGGAGACTTTACATCTTTCGTATTACCGTATATACTCGAGTATAAGCCGAGGTTTTTCCGGCACAAAATTTGTGCCGAGATCGGGTTTATACTTGAGTATATATGGTAACCTGGAGTTGAAGATATTTTTCTTAGTAAAGTATTACAAGAATAGAAAAGCAAGTACCTAATAGATTAAATATGAATATGAAACCAGTAGATGAACAACTACAAACTTACACGAGAGAAAAACAAAATTAAAACCAAGTGAAATGAAGTAAGGGAGGGGGAGAGATGGGGAGGGAAAAGGAGGGAGTGTAAGAGAGAGGAGTAGTATGTTCTTACCTTACTTAGACTTTACCAAGGGTGTGAAGAAATTGGAACTCTTGCACACTGGTAGTGAGAATGTAAAATGTTATAGTTGCTATGGAAAATAGTATGGAGGATCCTTGAAAAAATATACAGAATTACCATATAGTGTCCAGAAATTTACTTCTAGGTATATAACCAAAAGAATTGAGGACAGGGACTTGAAAAGATAACAGTATTTGTACATCCACCTTCATAGCAGCAGCATTCACATGTGAAGCAATCCAAAGGTTCATTAACAGATGAATGGGCAAATATGGTCTGTGCATACCAAAGAATATTATTCACTCTGAGAAAGGAAAGACATTCTGAGATAGACTACAACATGGATGGACCTTAAAGACATTATGCTAAGTGAAATAAGCCAGTTACAAAAAGACAAACACCACTGACCCTTGAGTGGTGTAAAGGTTAGTTATAGGTGCTGATCTTCACCCAGTTGAAAATCCATGTAACTTTTGACTCCCTTAAAATGTAAATAATAACAGTTTCCTATTGAGTGGAAGCTTTCCCAATGGCACAAACAGTAGATTAATGCATACTTTGAATGTTACATATATTATGATATATACCAGGGGTGGCGAACACGCGGCTAGAGCCGCATGCAGCTCCCGGCCAAAATGAATTTCGGCTCTTTGCCTCTTATCATTACTTTGTATACTGTGGCTCTTTGCCAAGTTTGGATTTTGTTATGCTGCTTCTGAGGAGGGACCTCTGAGGAGCGATCTCCGAGTGCGTAGTCGAACTTGTTCGCCACCCCTGATATATACTATGTGCTGTAGTAAATTAAGCTGAAGAAAGGAACATTTTATCGAGAAAATGGTAAGGAAGAGATCATAAATTCACTATTCATTATAAAGTCCTTCCTTCTCATTGTCTTCAGGTTGGCTGTGGAGGAGGAAGAGGAAGGATTGGTCTTGCTGTCTCAGGGGTGGAACCGGCTGAAGAAAACTGTCTTAGAAGTGAACTCACACAGTGTAACCTGTGCTGTTTAAGGGCCCGCTGTACTGTAAGATTTCAGTTATGTGAGGTATCTAAAATAGTCAAACTTACAGAAATTGGCTAGAATAGTGGCTAAGGGCAAAGGAAAGAGGGAAAAATCAGTTGCTATTCCATAATTACAGAGCTTCTGTTTTCAGGATTAATAAGCTCTGTGATCCTGCTGTACAAGATTTCGTCTGTAACTAACAATTCTGTATTTTGCCCTTAAAAAATGATTAAGAGGAGCTCAATATTCTTATTACAATAAAAACAAATAAATGTGAAAAAAAATGCAATATAACCTAATCATTTGTGCCCTCTATTAATCTGAAATTTTTAAAAAAACACTCCACAAGGAAAAAAATGAGGTCAGAACATAGAGACAAGTTTTGTAAAGCTTGGTTTTCATAGAGGATAACTTTTCTTCTGGGGGTTTTAAAAAAAAAGGAGACTCTGGGTGGCGCCTGTGGCTCAAAGGGGTAGGGCGTCGGCCCCATATGCTGGAGGTGGTGCGTTCAAACCCAGCCCCGGCCAAAAACAAACAAACAAACAAACAAAAAAGAGACTCTTGATTGAAACTCTATAGTTTTAATCCCACTGTACCCACATAAACAGTTAAGCCCTCTCAGTCTCCTAAATTGAGATAGAACTTAAGGATCTTTAGCTTGAGATCAGAAAGAATGCAAGTTTGTACATTTGCTTCCAGATTTACAAAGGGGAAAAGGGTAAAAGCGCAAAGACTGTGCTGTCAGGGGAGACCTGTCCCAAGGCGAGCAGTTCCGATTTTCACCCCAGCTGATCCCTAAGGAAGGGTGCCCTTGGCATCTATCTGCTGAGAATTCCCACTTGTCTATTGTTCTGAAGAAAAGAACAGGAAATGCTGGCAGGTCAGTCTGTATCCGCCCGGGTATGGCCCAGTCCTCTGCAGCGGACCAGTGGCAACTTGAAGTTGGAGATATTCTTGGACCCAGTCTCACGGTGCTGAGCTGGTTTTGCTGTGCTCACACATACTTGCCTACATGCAGCATGGTAGCTGCTATTTACTAAATGCTTATTCCATGCCAGTCACTTTTTAAACAGTATATACGAATTATTTCCTTTTCACAAAAACTTTGTGATGCAGGCTACAATAATGGCGAGCACCAATCTATGTACCATGTGCCAGCACAGGCAAGCACTGTCGGGTTTATATCCTTGAACTCATTTATCCTTCACAAGTGAGGCACATACTATTATTATCCCTGTTTTTTTTTGTTGTTGTTGTTTGTTTGTTTGTTTGTTTTGCAGTTGTCATTGTTGTTTAGCTGGCCTGGGCTGGGTTCGAACCCATCAGCCTTGGAGCATGTGGCCAGCACTGTAACCACTGTGCTACGAGTGCTGAGCCTATTATCCCCATGTTATAGACAAGGAAACTGAAGCTAACAGGTTAAGAAAAATAGTCAAAGCCACCCAGCTAGTAATTGAAGACTGATTCAAACCCAGGCAGTCTGGCCCAGAGCTTCCTTTTTATGACAACGCCCTTTATGGCCTCTCAGTGCCTGGTGAGTGAACATTCGTCAAGGTGAAACCAAGCTCTGAGCTCTGTTACAGCACCCAGCTCTGAATCACCAGGGCAATGTGGGGGAGAAAAGGTCCTCACACAGATAACTCCTACACACGCGCACACGCGCACTGCAGGCTGGGCAGTAAAGTGCTTCCTACCAAATGTCCTGGACAGGGAAAAACCCGGCTAGCTGAAAGAAATAAGGCAGCCCACGGAGAGTACTGCAGTGATGAACAGAGAGAAGAACCCAAGAGTCCGAAGGGTCCAGCACCAGGGCAGGCTGAGGAACAATGTGCTTCAAGGCCTGGGGGCTGCAGAGAACACCAGGAGAGACAAACGTTATATGATTCCACAAATACGGAGTATCTAGATAGGCAAATTCATAAGCACAAAGTAGATCAGAGGTTGCCAGGAGCTGGGGAGGAAGGGAGAAAGGAAGAGTTACTGCTTAATGGGTACAGAGCTTCTGTTTAGGGTGATCCTCGTTTGTGGGAAATAGTAGTGAAGGTCAGACAAGACTGTGAATAAAAAATGGCAAATTTTGTATGTTTGACCGCAATTTTTTTTCCAGTGGCCCCAGAAATGAAACCCCAGCCACTGGCAAGGTCTCCAGAGCCCTCTCCTCACTACAGTGACCCCTGATGAGACGCCTGCTGCAGGGCCCAGCTGCCAGAAGGGAGCCATTTCTTCCCTTCGGGTCCTGACGGGCTACAGCTCTTGTGCTTTGCAATAGAATCAAACAGACTGAAAGACTCTCTGTCCACATTCTCAACCCCACGTGTTCCCAGACCTCCTCCCTGTGCCTCGGGGCTCACAGTCTGGGGTCTCCAAGCTGCCTCGATGCCTTCACCCCCTGTGGTCTGTCTGAGCCTAGAGCAGCCCCCTGGCTTGGCAGGGTTTTCCCTTTCCCAGCTCACTGCTTCAAGCACAGACAGCTCTACAATCACAGTGTTTCTGTTTTCCAAATCTGTGGATACCAAAGGGCAAGCTGTGGTAGCAGCGTATGGTATAATTAACGTGGAATGTACTAGAGGAGCTGAGGACACGTGGAGCAGAGGTCGGATTCTCAAACAACAGCTTTCTGTTGAAGAGGATCTGTTTTCTCCTCTCTCGCTTCCCTCCCAAGAGATTAAAATAATAAACTCTGAGAAATAAAGAAATAAACCTGTTCAGTGTCACACATACCAAGTCGACCCTGGCGCAGGTGCATGGACTTGCATTTGGGGTAGCAGCAGGACCACCCTGCTCTGTATCCATCACCACCCAGGCTTCCTGACCACAGAGACACATTTAGCACACACCACCCCAGCGCCGCCCAGCCCAGCAAGGCCATCTGGGGTCCACACTGTCAGCCCGGACGCAGTCAAGTCAACGGCAAGTGGAATCTAGTATTGATAATAAAGTTGTTCACAAGCCTCCTTCCCAGGCATTTAGCAAAGACATTTAGTTGTCTGTGGGAACTGTATCTGAAATCTTGTTCACTGTAAAGGTTCTTCAGAAAAAGTTGTTTTCTTAAGTCTAGCTTTGGTAAACAATTGGGATCTATTTTTCACTGGGTATAAAAGAGAGAGGAAAGAGAACAATTCTTTCTGTTTTACTTTTTAGAAAAAGACTCAATGAAATACAATAAATATCTATAGAAGAAAGTAGTGATAAGTTTGGAGATCTGGAATTTCCCACCACTGTATGAACCACCCAAGATCTTGCCTGTGAAACAAATCTCCCACCAACATTGTTCCCATTGCTTCCTACGACAAGCTATCAATCCTTGCAACAAGTGGTCTGGCCATGTCTCCCCTTCATCCTTGCCCCTCCACCAGTCTGTGGACCTCTGATAGCCAAATGGATGGGGCTGGTTTCCTACTCATCTGTGAATCTCTTGCCTACCTACCTAGCACAGCGTATTGACTTGGAAAGTGTGCCCTAGATGGGATGGAAGTGAGTTACATCATGACAATCTGACCAGATGGTGTGATTTAGGACAGGGCAGGGTTTGACCCTGGAAGGCAGATGTCTGCAGAGTCTTCCACCTTGGCCTCAGAGTAATATCACGCTCCTTGCTCCCTATAGAATTACCTCCAACTCCTTCGCCCAACCTATAAGACTCTCCAGGATCCAGCCCCAGCCCCTGCTGACCTTCTCCTCCTCCGCTCCCCAGCACCATCCCCTATGAACCACCCAAACTCTAGTCCTGAGGCCCCTGCACTCACCACCCTGAGGCTCTGTGCTGTGGCACCTCTGGCTCCATACTCTCTCCTGCTTATGCACAGGGAACTTCTTACTAACCAGCTCAGTTCTTCATGAAGCTCCCTCCTCCTTCCTTCTAACCTTGGGCCATGGCATTGATAATGCTCCTATAAGCCTCTCTGTCCTATTTAGCTGTGAGCTCTCTGGGGACAGGGACTGTGTCTTTTTCTACCGGAAGTGCCACTGCCTAGCCCAGTGCCTGGTACCAAGAAGGGGCTCATCCATTTTACTGAAGTGAATTATTCTAGACAGGTATGTTCACCATCACACAGCAAGGATAAAATGGGCCTTTTCTGAAGTAACCAGGCTCCACGTGTGGCTTCCACCATTCTCTGTAAAGGACTTTTGGAGTAATCCCCACAACACCCCAGCATTGATGCTGTGACCCACCAAGCACCTCCCAGCACATGACACTGAGCCTATGACCGGTAAATAATACGTCGTCTTCAGAGCTGCCGGGCTCTGAGTGCTGTGCTGCCCTCGCAGAGACTGGACAGATACCACCAACCTGAATGTGACCTACTTGATTTATAGCACAGAAATAAACAGTGTACGCCCCACTGCTGCCCTCACCAAAACCTCTTACACAACATCGGGGGAAAAACACAGAACCTCCCTGGCAGGTTAGTATTTTTACTCTTAGGGAGTCACCACGATGAAACTGATAAAAACATCCTCTTTTGCAAAACCCCTCTCTTCCCATTTATGAATTTTTCTACAAATGTATATAATTTCTATCTGCTTTAAATAAGTATTTTAAAACATTAACCTCAGGGAAACTCCTTTTGTACACGATCTATTTCAGAGAGATCTGGGTAAAAGACAGCAGATACTGTGATCGACATATTCCCTGAATGAAAATGAGAACACCTGGCAACTTTGCTAAGATAAATATATGAAATTGGGACAAATCAGAAAACACATCTGGCATGTCTGATTCTACATTTTTTCAACAGTTAGATCAAAGTGAGTACTTTCTTTGTTTAAATTCTTTATATTTAAGGTGTATAACACAGTGTTTTGATAAACACATAGATAGTGAAGTGGTTACCATAGTCAAGACTGTTAACTATCCATCAACTCACAGTTAACTCATTTTTGTATATACAGCAAGAACACCTAAAACATACTCTTTCAGCAAAATTCCTGAATTCTGAATGCAATATTATTAACTATAGTCCTCCCGTCACACATTAGATCTCCAGGCCTGTTCCTCCTATTTACCTATTTCTTTTGTATCTTTTGACTTACATCTCCCCATTTCCTCCCCACACCCTGCCCTGGGTAACTACTGTTTTATTCTCTACCTCTGTGACTTAAAAATAAATACATAAATAAATAAATAAATCTCCACATGTAAGTGAAACCCTGTTTTTATTTTTCTGTGTCTGGCTTATTTCAATTAGCAGAATGTCCTCCAGGTTCATTCACATTGTGGCAAATGGCAAGATCTCCTTTTTTAAGGCTGACTAATATTCCAGTGTGTATGTGTGTGTATGCAGGCCTGCATACGCGTGTGCGCGCACGCACACACACACACACACACACACTTTCCTTATCTATTCATCCATCAATAGACATTCAGGTTGTTTCCTTATCTTGGCTACGTGAATAATGTTGCAATGAACACATCTTTACGAGGTGGTGATTTTAGTTCCTTTTGGTATATGCCCAGAAGAAGGATTGCTGAGTCACAGGGCAGTTCTATTTGTAACTTCTTTAGGAACTTCCCTACAGTTTTCCATAATGGCTACACTAATCTACATTCTCACCAACAAAGTCCTAGGGTTCCCTTTTCTCCATACCCTGGCCAACACTGGTTATCTCCTATCTTTGTGTTAATAGCCATTCTAACAGGAAAGAGACAAGAATGAATGCCTTCTGATTTTGCCTGGTTTTTATAGGTCTAAGGAATTAAAAAGACACCACTGAACTCCCAGCCTGCCCTTGATGGGGAGATCTGGAAGCTAATACTGATAACTGCCAGTGCTCTGGGAAGTGGACAGAAGGGAGCCTGGGAACCCTACATGGAAATGGTGATTTACCCCGAATAAGAGAATGGGATTCCAGGCCACAAGGCTGGATTTAGTTTAGTCAATGCTGGCCATCTGGGGGTTTTGTTGCCAAGGAAAAGAGAGGTACAGGAATGCATCCCCACTCCTGCAGCCCATGTCTATCCTTTCTGGATTTGTCAGAGATCACGTGGACCCTAAATTATGGACCCAAACTTGTGCATGCTCAGAATACAGAAAGAATCAGTTTAGGTAAGATAAGAGAGGAGTTAAATTTGAAAAAGAAAACATTCTTTGCCTTTTAAAGGTTGTTGACATTGCCTGTTTGACTTTACCTAGACTCAAATAAATGAAAGAAGACGCAATCTTCTGTAAGAACTTTAGACTCTATCAAGGGGAAGTTCCCAGGCAAGAGAAATGTGATTCATGTCTTGGGCAACTAGAAAAGAAAGTCAGAGAAACAATGCAGTCTTGTCAAGTGACCATTCCAAGTGGTGTCCTTTGACCTCATGGAATAAAAGAGAGTCACTGGAATACATCAGAAGAAAACAGGAGCTGGGTCATGCTTCTGATCCTGAGCAGGGCCAGCTCAGGTGGGCGGGACCTAAGCCTGCTGCCTCCCGCAGCCTGTCCAGCCAGGCCATACAGCTGGATGTGCTGAAGGCTCACTGCTCTTCATCTGTTGTTTGGAATCCTAAAACGTTCACTTATAAAAACCATTTCCTACTAGTATTTGGGTCCTTGTTATATATCACACACAGTGAGACCAGAGTGACAGGACCAATGGTGACAGGAAAATGGGAGCCCAGGCCCATGAAATCTGCTGGCTGGCAGAGGCGCCCTGGGACTGCCCTCTCATTGTCATAGCTATGAGAGGGGTGTGGGTATGTGTTGGGAGAGAGCGACCCAGGAACAAGAAGTACCAAGCAGAGCAGACGATTCTGAGACCCAAGAGCACCTCAATGTAAGTTCTTCTCTTTTTATCAGATGTTCTATTTCCCAGGTAGCTGCCCCCTTGAGGGCAGGAGGGGGAGAGGGTACAGCAGATTTCTGCTGCTCACTGGGAAAGGGTGTGTGCTACTCGGCTGTTCAGGCTGCTACTGCAGAACAGGACACACGACCACATTCCCAAAGAACATGGGGAGCCTATAGACCAAGGGTCCTCAAACTTTTTAAACAGGGGGCCAGTTCACTGTCCCTCAGACTGTTGGAGGGCCAGACTATAGTTTAAAAAAAAACAACTATGAACAAATTCCTATGTACACTGCACATATCTTACTTTGAAGTAAAAAAACAAAATCGGAACAAATACAATATTTAAAATGAAGAACAACCAGTGTATGGCGCCCCATGATTGCATTAATGTACCTAGCTATGATTTAATATTAATAATAAAAAAAAAACTTACCAGTATTTCAATGGGAACTATGGGCCTGCTTTGGCTAATGAGATGGTCAATGTTCGGTTCCATATTTGTGACTGCTAGTCGTAACAAGTGATGCAAGTGTGCATCCATTAGTCTAGATCTGATTGGAGATTTCAGATGTTTCATTCTGGAAAAAGTCTGTTCACAGACATAAGTGCTACCAAAGATGGTTGACATTTTGAGTGCATGGTTCCTGAGATTAGAATATGTGTCAGAGGGGAGAGATGCATAGAAATTAGGAAGGCTGCTTGACTTGAATGCGTCTTTCAGAGAGTCACAATTCTGCAGTTCAGCCAGTTCCATTTGGTAAATCATATCCACATTTTCAATGTCAATAGAAAATGGATTACGGAAAAGCTGTATGTCCTGTTCATGGAGATGAAGCTCTTTAAATCTAAATTGGACTCCTTCTGCAACTTTTCCAGTGAATCCACACATGTTTTATTTGGGAATGCAACCAATGGATTTTCCACTAACAGATTTTGAGTTGTGGGGAGATGGCAGAAATTTTCCTCCTTCACTTGTTTGATGAGGAGGCCTAATTTTACTTCAAATGCTTTCACATGTGATTGTATATCACAGATGAGCTTCCCCTTTCCCTGAAGTTGCACATTGAAATTGTTGAGTAGCTCTGTTACATCTATCAGAAAGACAAAGTGCCATTTCCATTCTGCATCATTGAGCTCTGGTACTTGTTTTTTGAAAGCAGAAAAGCTATAATCTGTGGAAGTAGGTCATAGAAATGTTTCAAAATTCTCCCTTGACTCTGCCAAAGGACTTCTGTGTGGTATGGAACATCTTTACAGGCAACATTTAGCTCAGACAAATTCCTGAAATTGTCTGTGGTTTAGTGTATTACCTCTAATGAAGTTAACACAAGATACCACAGTTTTCATAACAGAGTCCCACTTCAGTGATTTACTACCCAGCACTCATTGGTAGATGAGGCAGTGTATGGCTATTGGATGAGAATGGTTATGTTTGTCCATTTCTTGGTTAATGCGAGCTATTATTCCTTTTTTAGACCCCACCTGCTAGGAGCACCATCAGTTGTCACACTGGCTAGTTTTGCCCAGTCCAGCTCCAAACTGTTCACAGTTTGGCAAACCTTTTCATAAATATCCTCTCCTGTAGTTGTTCCTTTGATGCTTTGCAGTGCATCAAGCTCTTCTGTGACTTCGAATAGTCATTCGAATGAAAATTAGAAGTTGTTCAGAATCATGAACATCATTACTTTCATCAAGTGCCAAGGAAAAATAGGAAAGGTTTGTTTGCAGAGTTTTGCAAATGCAAATTGTCTCCCATTTCTTCAATCCTTCGTGTAATTGAGGGTCCTGAATGACTCACTGTACAAAATAAATTGGCCTTCTCTGGACACATCTCTTTGCCAACAGAAAGAAGGCATTCTTTAACAAATTCTCCCTCCACGAATGGTCTGCCAGTGCATGCTATTATCTTGGCAACTTGAAAACTTGCTCACAGTCATGAAGTATTTAGCTGTTTCTGCTTCACAAAAATATTTTGCTGAGTTGTCAATGTATATTTCAGTTTTAATATTTTATCTTTTCTCACTTCTCCGACCAAACTATCATATTTATCTTTATGTTTAGTTTGATAATGTTCATGCAAAATGTACTCTTTGAACACAGATGCTATATTCTGGCATATCAAACACACAGCTCTTTCCTTGTACTGGATGAAAAAGTAATCATAAGTCCACTGTTCTTTGAATATCCTACACTCCAAGTCAATTTTTCTCTTTCTTGATATCATTGTTTCCTAGGGATTCCAAATTGCTATTAGTA
>CAUYPK010023073.1:0-15611 GCA_963574355.1 Loris lydekkerianus
CTATACCACAAGACTATGGGGAAAGGACCAAAGAAGGGGAAGGGAGGGGGGAGGTTTTGGTGGAGGGAGGGTAATGGGTAGGGCCACATCTATGGTGCATATTTTTATCTATAATAAAAATAAATAAATAAATAAATAAAATACCATTTAAAAACTATTCCAAATACTCCCAAATAAATTCACTGTGTTAAAAAAAAGTCACTGAGCACACAGCCAATTCTTATCAGTTAACACAGATTTATAGAATCCTAACTTTCAAGATACATCCTCTGGCTTTATTTATTGATTTATTTATTTATTTTGTCATGCCCATTGTATTCCCACTAGGAATATCCTTGGGATTTTAGTTTCTGATATTAAAAATTTTCCCATCCAGTAGAGACTTGAAAAAGAGACTGATGCTCCTATTGGTAAGCCACTTCTGTTACATCTCCACATTTTTTCACCCTCTATTTGGTGTTACTTCACACTAGACCATTTTGAAAAATCAAAATGGTCTTGGTAAGCTAAGTTAAACATACAAGTTAAAATTAAAAATTGAGGTCTTCAAATTCTTAAAAGGTATGCTCTTTTTTTACTTATGCAGGAGCACTTTTTATAAGGCTTTATACCATGGAACCAGAAGCCAGATTTACAGAGAATCTTTGAGCGAGATTTATAAAGATACTATTAAAACCAAAACATTGTGAAATAAATAAATAAATAAATAAATAAAAAAGGAAAATCTTCCATTCTCACTATGATTTTATTACAAAGACAAAAATTATTAAATCCAACAATTTGGTAGTAAAAAGAATTCATACTGTCACCAAGTACAACTTACTTCAAAACTGATGGCTTAACATTAAGAAACATAATCATGTAATTTATTAAAAGAGAAAAATCAAATTATATTCTCTGCAGGCTGTCCCAAAGGTTGCCCATAACATCACCATACATACAGAAACTGGGAAATTGTAGCTAAATGTATCTTTATTTATAAAATACTCATCACAAAATGTAATAAATTCTCTACCTGGTGGCCAACCCAGTTTCCTCATGTGTGGCAATTTTATGAGTGACCTCTAAGACGTCCTAAATACATTGCATATCAATCAATCATTCTGAATTTTTAAAATTCTTAGTAAACTAGAAATAAAAGGATTTTCCTTGATTAGATTAAGATGATCATCAGAAAATATTATACCAATGTCATACATTACGGTGAAATGTCAGAGCCATTTAGAGTCAAAAGCCCAACAAGGATGCAGAAATATAGCAACTATTATCTAATATTTTTCAAGGTGTCTTAGCTAAATGCATTAAGTAAGAAAAAAAGAAATATAAATAGTGGGGGGAAAGGCTCTCTCATGGTTGGCCTCAGGGGCTCAAGCACTTAGGATGCCAAGGCAGGAAGATCACTTGAGGCCAGGAGTTTGAGACCAACCTGAGCAAGAATAAGACCTTATCTCTATTACAAAATATATATATTAATATTATATATATATGTATATATAATACATAATATATGTATATGTAAAAAATATATATATTATATATAGAGAGAGAAAAATTATCTGGGCTTGGTCCCACTTACACTGGAGACTGGGGCAGGAAGATTTCTTAAGCCCCGAAGTTTGAGGCTAAAGTGATTATGGTCACACTTCTGTACTCTAGCCCTAGCAACAGAGTAAGAACCTGTCTTAAAGCAAACAAACAAATAATAATCACAAGCTAGGCATGGTGGCTCATGCCTATAATCCTAGCACTTTGAGAGGCTGAGGCAGGAGGATTGCTTGAGGCCAGGAGTTCAAGACCAACATGAGCAATGTATTAAAAGCAAGACCTGTCCCTATATAAAATTCAAAAATTAGCCAGGCATGGTGGCTCAAATCTGTAATCTCAACTACTCAAGAGACTGGGACAAGAGGATCACTTGAACCCAGGAATTTGAGGTTGCAGTGAACTAAGATGACACAACTGCACTCTATCCTGGGCACAGAGTGAGATACTGTGTCAGAAAAATATGATGATGATGATGATGATGATGATGATAACAATATAGAGCTCAGTGTTATGGATAAACACTTGCCATCTGCAACAAGAATGCCTTGGCCTAAATCCTGGCCCTTCCCCTTGATAGCTGTGTGAACTTGGACAAGTTGCTTTCCTCTTGTATCTCAGTGTCCTCACCTGTACCTTGGGGATGGTACATAAATCATAAGTTTGATGGGAAGGTTAATGAGTTAATATGTATAAAACATTTAGAACAGTGCCTGGGTATAAGAAGCACTCAATGGCTGAACACTGTTAATAATCAAAACAACAATACAGCCTAAAATATAATCTAAACTTTCTTATTTTTTATTGTTTATTATTATTATTATTATTTTTTTTTTTAATTGAGACAGAGTCTCACTTTGTTGCCCTTGGTAGAATACCGTGGTGTCATAGCTCACAAGCTACCTCCAACTCTTGGGCTCAAGAAATTCTCTTGCTTCAGCCTCCCTAGTAGCTGGGACTACAGGCGCTTGCCAAAACACCTAGCTATTTTTGTTTGTTTGTTTGTTTTAGCAGGCCCCAGGCTGGGTTCAAACCCACCAACCCTGGAGCATGTGGCCAGTGGCCTAACCACTGAGCAACGGGTAGCTGCCTATAATTTAATCTAATCTTTTACTTCTTCAAAGAAAGACTTTTAGGCTCGGTGCTTGTGGCTCAAGGGGCTAAGGCGCTAGCCACATACACCTGAGTGGGCGGGTTCGAATCCAGCCCAGACCCGCCAAACAACAATAATGGCTGCAACCAAAAAATAGCTGGGCGTTGTGGCCGGTGCCTGTAGTCCCAGCTACTTGAGAGGTGGAGGCAGGAGAATCACTTGAGCCCAGGCGTTGGAGGTTGCTGTAAGCTGTGATGCCATGACACTCTACCCAGGGTGACAGCTTGAGGCTCTATCTCAAAAAAAAAAAAAAAAGTTTTAGCCCCTAAGAGCCTCTGCTATTAAAACATCTGTTTTTCTGAAGAGAATCTTTCCTTTGCATTTGTATGACAATGATGGATTTTCCAAATGAACTTAAAACATATTTGTGGAGCAAGTATTTTTTGATTATCTACTGAATTCCACTGGGAATAAAGTGAACAAGACAGAGCAGTTGTATCGGATAGAACATTCTGTACTGTCTGATACAGCAGCCACTAGCCACATGTGGGTATCAGGCGACTGAAGCATGGCTAGTGCAGGTAAGGAGCTGACATTTTCATTTTAATTGCCATTAATTTAAATTTAAATACCCACATGTGCCTAATGACTACAGTATTAGACAGCACAGTTGTAAAAATGACAGACAATAAAGCAGCAGAAAAAAATCAGAGCTTTTTAAAGAAACCAAGAGGGGGTTTTGAGGAAAATTTTAATGCCAAAAACAGAGGAATATGGAGCTATGAGTTGGGGAAGATTACAAGAAAACAAAACAGATATATTACTGAATTGTTGGGTATACTACTAGGTACAAAGTTTACACTAGTTAATAAAATTTTCCTTTTTTTTTGAGACAGAGCCTTCTGTAGAGTTCTGTGGCACCACAGCTCACAGCAACCTCCAACTCTCGGGCTTAAGCGATTCTCTTGCCTCAGCCTCCCAAGTAGCTGGGACTACAGGCGCCTGCCACAACACTCTGCTATTTTTTTGTTGCAGTTTTTATTGTTGTTCAGCAGGCCAGGGCCAAGTCCAAACCCACCAACTTCGGTGTACGTGGCTGGCACCACAACCACTGTGCTACGGGAGCTGAGTCGTTAATAAAATTTTCTTAAAATAAGTTAATTTTCAGAAGATTATTCAGAAGGTCCTTTTGTGTGTGTGTGTGTGTGTGTGTGTGTGTGTGTGTGAAACAAGAGTCTCACTATGTCACCCTGGGTAGAGTGCTACGGTGTCACAGCTCACAGCAACCTCCAACTCTTGGGCTTAAGCAATTCTCTCTCTTGCCTCAGCCTCCCAAGTAGCTGGGACTACAGGCACCTGCCACATGCCTGTCTATTTTTGTTGTTGTTGTCACTGTTGTTTGGCAGGCTCAGGCCGGGTTTAAACCCACCAGCTCCGGTGAATGTGGCCTGCACCCTAGCTGCTGAGCTACAGGCACGGAGCCAGAAGGTCCTTATGACTTCATTTGTCATAAGCTCAGAATGTTTCTATTTATGTTGTCATAAGCTCAACATGTATATGTAAGAATAATTATCACCTTTTTTTATTATTATATAATTCTTTTTATAATAAGTCCATAATCCCTTATCAACAATTTCAGAGTCTAGAATGTTTTGAAAAGTGAAATGTTTCGTTTGGTACCTGGAGCTCAGCGGCTAATTTGTCAGTCACATACACCAGAACTGGCCAGTTCGAACCCAGCGTGGGCCAGATAAACATCAATGACAACTACCAACAACAACCAAAAAAGTAGCTGGGCATGTGGTGGGCACCTGTAGTCCCAGCTACTTGGAAGGCTGAGGCAAGGGAATCACTTAAGCCCAAGAGTTGGAGGTTGCTGTGAACTGTGATGCCATCACACTCTACTGAGGGTGACAAAGTAAGACTCTGTCTCAAAAAAAAAAAAAGGAAAGTGAAATGTTTGGGGAAGCTTATAACAAACTCATTTAGCAGGAAAACCTGACCCAGTATAACATAAGGCATTAATATGCTTTACTTATACCATTTAATTTCAATATCCATATATGTCAGTGTAGAAACATGAATTTGCTTAATTGTAAGGCTTGATTATAACTAAAGGGATTGGAAGGAATTTTCTGGAGTACTGGGAACTGACTGTGGTGGTGGTTGCATGAGTGTATACAATGGCCTAAACACCTCAGTACACTTAAAATAGATGTATTTTATTATATGTAAATTAAACCCCAATAAAGTTGGTTCTGAAAGATATGAGAATTTTAAAAACTGATCTATGGCTTGGTGCCCGTATCTCAGTGGTTAGGGCTCCAGCCACATGCACCGAGGCAAGTGGGTAAAAACAAACCCAGCCCAGGCCTGCTAAACAACAATGACAACAACAAAAAATAGTCAGGCGTTGTGGCGGGTGCCTGTAGTTCCAGCTACTTATGAGGCTGAGGGAAGGGAATCATTTAAGCCCAAGAGTTTGAGGTTACAGTGAGCTGTGATGCCACGACACTCTCTACTGAGGGCAACACAGTGGGACTCTGTCTCAAAATAAATAAATAAATAAATAAATAAATAAATAATGATCTATGCATATTCTTCTTTTATTTTTTTTTAATTTTTTTTTTAAAGGGGAGGGTCGATTTTATTCCGACTGAAGGTTCAACCCCGCCTCCCACTCCACCTCCCTACACACACACACACACACACACACACACACACACACACACGCTGGACATATTCTTTTTAAAATCTAAAATATTTGGGCCAGGTGCGGTGGCTCATGCCTGTAATCCTCATACTCTGCGAGACCAAGGAGGGTGGATTGCCTGAGCTCAGGAGTTCCCCACCAGCCTAAGCAAGAGCAAGACCCAGTATCTAAAAATAGCTGGGCATTGTTCAGGGCCCTGTAGTCCCAGCTACTTGGGAGGCTGAGGCAAGAGGATTGCTTGAGCCCATGAGTTTAAGGTTGCTGTGAGCTATGATGTCCCAGCACTCTACCGAGAGCAACAAAGTGAGACTGTCTCAAAAAGAATAATAATAAAATAAAATAAAATCTAAAACTTTTTTTTTTTTTTAACATTTTAATTTTTTAATTTTTTCTATTTTATTTAATTTTGTTGTTGCATTTTGGCTGGGGCCAGGTTTGAACCCACCACCCTCGGTATATGGGACTGAACCCCTACTCACTAAGCCATAGGTGCTGCCCCAAAACATTTTCAATTATAAAACACATTTGGACCCAAGGATTTTGAATAAGAGAATGTAGACTAGTATCACTTGGAACATACTCCAAGTTTTCTACTTCCATAATGTGATTAATAATGTCAAACTACCCCAAAAATAAAATACAATCAACCAGTCAAATTATCTGTTGGTATCAAGCAAGGTTCTTTTAGTTTTCCTCTGGCAATAAGATTTCTTTGTCTTTATAATAGTTATCTTCATTTGCTGGTTTTTCTTTTCTTTATTTATTTTTTTGGAGACAGAGTCCCACTATGTCGCCTTTGTTAGAGCGCTGTGCTGTCACAAATCACAGCAACCTCCAACTCTTAGGCTTAAGCAATTCTCTTGTCTTAGTCTCCCAGCTAGCTATCACTACAGGCGCCCACCACAAGGCCTGACTATTTTTTTTGCTGTACTTGTCATTGTCATTTAGCTGGCCCAGGCCAGGTTTGAACCCACCAGGTGACGCCCTAACCGCTAAGCTACGGGCACTGAGCCCATTTGCTGATTTTTCTATCCTATTAAAAAGATAGAAGTAGAGGACCCTCTGGAATGTTCTGATGTACTTGTTGCTAGTGGTAAAACCATGCTTGTGGTTAGGAGTAGGGAATAAAGAATTGGCAGCAATAATCCAAACAATCACAAAAGATAACTATGGGCTGTAGCATAGTAGAAGATTAGAGTACCTTGGCATCCTGTAATCTCCATGAAAACACCCTTTTGACCTAGAAAAATGGCTCTTCAATCTTATGTAAATTGCTATGTCTACCCTACCCGATCAAACTGTTGTTTTTTTGTCCCTCTAATATAAAAATTCTGGCGCTGGCATACTGGCCTAGGCCTTGGAACTCACAGTAGCCACAAAGCTCTCTGCTACATAGGTGTGACTTACTATCTATAGTAACTAAGCTCCTTTCAGCTGCAAGTCACCTGAAAACCCAAGAAAAAGTAGCTTATAGATCTCATAAACATCTTTATATCTCATAGAATAAATGGGGTGGAAATAGGCTTTTCTAGGATAATTCTGCAGAGAAATGATGTCACCAAAGACACTGGCTGATCTCTCCTTTCCCCACCATCTTCCTCAGGGTTTTTTTGGTCTGTGTGTTTTTGTTTTTTTTTTTTTTTTTTTTTGAGACAGAGCCTCAAGCTGATGCCCTGGGTAGAGTGCTGTTGCATCATAGCTCACACCAACCTCAAACTCCTGGGCTCAAGTGAGTCTCCTGTCTCCGCCTCCCAAGTAGCTGGGACTACAGGCCCCAGCCACAACACCCAACTGTTTTTTGGTTGCAGCCATCATTGTTGTTTGGCGGGCCAGGGCTGGATTCGAACCCGCCCGATTTGGTGTATGTGGCTGGCGCCTTAGCCGCTTGAGCCACAGGCGCAGAGCCTTCCTCAGGGTTTTGCATTTGTTCTCAGGGTTGCTTTCTCATGTTGTGATCCTGTGTTATGCATATACATCTGACACATAGTATACAAAGATCAGCTTCAGGGGAAGGGCATTCTTCCTGAGTGCTTCTTTTTACTAACAAGTTAAACTTGTCCTCTAAGAAACTTCCTGTCATGATGCACAAGTCAGACCTGGACCAGATATGTCTTCTTAGACCATTCATTAGCCAAAGGGAATGGCCTAAAGCAGCGGTCAGCAAAGTAAAACAGGCCAGATCCAGCCTGTAAGCTAAGAATGTTTTTTGTTTTTTGAGACAGTCTCACTTTGTCACTCTTGGTAGAGGGCCGTGGCCTCACAGCTCACAGCAACCTCAAACTCTCGGGCTTCAGTGATTCTCTTGCCTTAGCCTCCAGAGTAGCTGGGACTACAGGCTCCCGTCACAATACCAGGCTATTTTTAGAGACAGGGTTTCGCTTTGTTTCAGGCTGGTCTCAAACTTGTGAGCTCAAGCAATCCACCTGCCTCAGCCTCCCAGAGTGCTAGGATTATAGGCATGAGCCACTGCACCAGGTCAGAATGTTTTTTTTCACATTTCTTTCAAAATGTAGACAGTAGGCTCACCGCCTGTAGCACAGTGGTTACGGCGTCAGCCACATACACCGAGGGTGCCAGGTTAAAACACAGCCAGGGCCAGCTAAACAACAGTGACAACTGCAACAAAAAATAGTCGAGCATTGTGGTGAGTGCCTATTATCTCAGCTACTTGGGAGGCTGAGGCAAGAGCATTGCTTAAGCCCAAGAGTTGAAGGTTGCTGTGAGCTATGACACCACAGCACTCTACCCAGGGCGACAGCTTGAGACTCTGTCTGAAAAAAGAAAAAAAAAAGAATGAAATTTCTTTTCTTTATAAATTCCTCAGCTTTAGCTTTCTGTTATAAGCAACAAAAAATGGACTGAGACATATCCCAATGTCATTGACATCTGCTAGGTGCTTCTCCAACTTTAATGTGCGAGAATTACTAGGAGTTTGTCAACCTCACAATTTTTTTTTTCTTTTGAGACAGAGCCTCAAGCTGTCCCCCTGGGTAGAGTGAATGGCATCACAGCTCACAGCAACCTCCAACTCCTGGGCTCAAGTGATTCTCCTGCCTCTGCCTCCCAAGTAGCTGGGACTACAGGTGCCCACCACAACGCCCAGATATATATATATATATATATAGATATATATATATTTTGTTGTTGTTGTTGTTCTTGTTGTTGTTCTTGTTGTTGTTACAGCTGTCATTGTTCTTTGGTGGGCCTGGGCTGGATTCAAACACACCAGCTCAGGCCTTAGCCGCTTGAGCCATAGGCACCAAGCCTAACCTCACAATTTTGATTCAGTAGGTCTTAGGATCCAAGGTTTTTCATAGTAAAAAAAAGAGCTAGGATTTGTGCGCTTCCCTTGAGTGAATTCAGATGTGTCTAGCTAATTTCTTGCTCAATAATTTAAAAGGAAAAAATAAGCTCCAAGGCTATCAAGGTTTGCTTTTCTTCACTCTGACAAGTAAAATTTTACTTGTCAGAGTGAAGAAAAGCAAGAATGTTTTCATAGAGGCTGGGAAGGGAAAATAAGAAGTCTAGAAAGTGAAGTCCTTTTTATATCAAAATACTTGGTAAAATTGATGCCTACAACAACTAGGAAGGCAGACAGTATCTTTCCAAGCTTGTAGCTCTAGTAAAAGTATCCAGAAAAAGCCAGCTTGTGTGCATGGCTGCTTTTTGTTCTCTTTTAACAAGGTCTTTGCAAGTCAGGGTGGAAGTCAAGGTAAAAAGGGAATAACATGTCCAGATATTCTGGGCCTTAAAGCAAACTATTCATGTATCCCTAGATAGAAGAAAAGACCTGGCTTGGAAATTTCTCATTGCCCATGAAGACTTTCTGGCAAACACAAACAAAAAATAACAGAAAACAAAGATAACCTGAAGCTAAATCAAATTAGTAGAGGTCTTTTCTCACTTAAGCCAGTTGTTTCAGATTATTTCAAGGCTGTCACCATTAAAAAGAGGCCATTAGTGATGGGTTGAGAAAAGAAACCAGATTTAGGGCAGGTTTAACAATTACATACTTCTAGTGGTTGGGTGCCTTAGCTTAGTGGTTAGGGTGCCAGCCACATGCTCCAGGGCTGATGGGTTTGAACCCCGGCCTGCTAAACAAACAAACAAACAAAAATAATAGCCAGGTGTTGTGGTGGGCCCCTGTAGTCCTAGATACTAGGGAGGCTGAGACAAGAGAATCGCTTGAGCCCAAGAGTTTGAGGTTGCTGTGAGCTATGACATCATTGTTCTCAACCCCAGGGAGACTGAGATTCTGCCTGCAAAAAAAAAAAAAAACAGTTACTTCTAGAAAGAACTTTGGCTATAATTACTGGCACCTGAAACTGTCTGGAAGCAAATAGAATTTATTGAATATTCAATGGAATTGTATTTTAAAACAATGACAACAATAACAACAAACAAAAGGCCAAGTGATGTGGCTCATACCTGTAATTCTAACACTTAAGGAGGCCAAGATGGAAGGATCACGTGAACCAAGGAACTGGAGACAACCCTGGGCAATAGCAAGACCCCTTTCCCCACAAGTGTTGTGGCGGGCATCTATAGTCTCACCTACTTGGGAGGCTGAGGCAGGAGGATTGCTTGAGCCCAGGAGTTTGAGGTTCCAGTGAGCTATGATCACTTCACTCTAGCTGGGCTAACAGAGGGAGACTCTGTCTAAATACATACATACATACATACATACACACACACACACACACACACACACACACACAAAGCTTTCACTTGTTAAGCCCTAAGAGGCATTCCCAAAGAGGCATTATGGTCAACATCCAGTTTGCTTATATTCAAAAGGCAAAACTTGTGCTCATAGAATACAAAAGACCATAGAAATCCTTGCAGAGAATAGATCCAACATCCGACCAAGGAACGCATCCCACTGGCAGGGAGTGGGTATTCATAATTCCTTCCCAGGATTCTGCTATTGTTATGGAACAGTAACTGCTGTATTTCCTATTCTTCGTTTTTGGGTTTTAATGGTGGTTGTTCTATTTCTGCTCAGTTATTGCTTTGTATTACAGTATGAGCATGGGAAAGATGATTTGTTTCATGGCATATGTCTCTGGACCATATAATGCCACATCCCAACATGATGGAGAGAATTGTGCATCACGAGACATCCTAAATTTGGAGCTGATGTAGAAATGGAATGGTGAATTGAAATGTCTTCCTTAGGAAGAGAGAATATTCTACTGTGAGAAGGTGGCTGAATTTGTCAGGGTTCTCCACAGAGACAGAACCAACAGGAGATCTAGATCTAAATCTAGATCTACATCTGTGAGAAGAAATTTATTAGGGGAATTGGCTTAGGTGATTATGGTGGCTTTGAGAAATCCACAACAGGTGGTCGGCAAGTTGGAGACCCTGGGATGCCAGTAAGTGGTTCAATTCAAATCCAAAGGTCTGAGAACCCAGGAGGCTGCTGGTGTAAGTCCTGGAGTTCAAAGGTCAGAGAGCCTGATTCCACAGGCATAAGAGTGTCTCCCAGTTCCCAGAGAGACAGACCACTTAGCCTTTCCTCTGTTTTTGTTTTATCACCTTTGCATGGTGCCCACCAACCTGAAGGCAACTCTTTCTGACTTAATTCACTCTGAATCACACTCTAATCTTCTCTAGAAACACTCTCACAGACACACCCCAAACTAAGTGCTTTACCAGTTACTGAGGTATTCCTTAATTTAGTCAAATTGAAACCTAAAATTATCATCACAGAAGGACATATGGATATTTAGGTATCAGAGGGACAGACTGTAATAGAGACTGCTGATTGTCCCACCAAACCCATTCTTTCATTTTTCCTGGGCACAAGGCTGCCCATCTGGAAACTAAATTTCCAGTTTCACTGTTGGTAGGCATGGTCATATGACTAAATTCTTGCAATATAATTTTTTTTTTTTAAGACAGGAATCTCACTATGTCACCTCAGTAGAGTGCTATGGCATCACAGCTCACAGCAACCTCAAACTCATGGGCTTAAGCAATTCTTTCACCTCAACCTCCCAAGTAGCTGGGACTCCAGGCACCCACTAGAATGCCTGGCTATTTTTTTTTTTTTTAGTTGTAGTTGTCATTGTTGTTTGGCAGGCCCGGACTGGATTCAAATCTACCAGCTTTGGTGTATGTGGCTGGCGCCCTTAGCTGCTGAGCTACAGGCGTCGAGCCTTGCAATATAATTTGATCTGAATTGATGTGGGCAAACTTTACTTTCTTAAGAGTAATCCCTCACTCTGGTCTTATTTTATTTTTCCTTTTCAAAACAGAGAATATGCAGTTTATCGAAATCAAGATGGCAACAATTTGAAAGTTTTATATCTTTTGTAGGCAAGGTTGTAGGAAATTGCACCCCATATATTTCTGGTAGGAGGGTAAAATTATACCATCCCTATAAAGAATAATTTGGCAGTATCTACCAAAATTGTATGTTGACCTTTTGACTCACTTCTGGTAATGTGTTTTACCTGTACATATATAAAATGATCTGTGTAAAAGGCAGTATTGATTAATTAATTAAAAATAAATGTTTGTGGATTAAATACACAACCCTCACTATGTAATACTCTTCAGGTCTAAAAAAGAATGACTTTTTAAGACTAGATTTATATGGCAGGACTTTGGGTGTCCTTAGTCCAGTTTCTGTTGCTTATAACAGAATACCCGACACTAGGTAAATTATAAAGAAAAGGAATTTATTTCTTACAGTTCTGGAAGTTGAGCAGACCAGTAAAGGTGTCATATCTGATGGGTCTTCTTGCTGGTAGGGACTCTATACAGAGTCTGGAAATGGTACAGATCACATGGTGAGGGGGTGAGCAAACTAAGATGCTAGCTCAGGTCTTTTCCTCTTCTTATAAAGCTATCAGTTCCTCTCCTCTGATAACCCATTAATCCATTACCCATTAGAGACTAGAGCCCCTACCTCTTAAAAGTCCCACCTCCCAATAATGGGAGTTTTGGAGGTGACAAATACTGAAACCATAGCACCAGGAAAAGTGACATAAACATCAAGGTAGAACAAGGATACCATGTGTTTTTTTTTTTTTTTTTTTTTTTTTTTTTGTGAAAGCAAGAAAAGAGAGAAATTTTACATTTATTTGGTTGCATTAGCACAAATTCTGTAAGAATACATGAGTAAAGAATGTAATCACCATAAAGGCAGGGCGACCATAAATTTGTCACTCAAATGGAGCCATTTCTAGAGTGAAAAGGGTATGTTACTGATCATTATTTCAGGACAAGTGGAAGATGCCATTGGACAGAAAATGCCATTGGACAAACTGGAATGTACGATCAACCAAAGGATACAGAATGGAAGGGTGAATGGGTATGTATTTCATTGTTATGTCTTAAAAAGTATCGGTCGGTGGTGAATTGGAAATAAAAATAACTCTTTCTTTAACCACTGGTAGTTAAAGAGCTTCCTTGAAGAACGGCTTCATGGCATATGTCTCTGGACCACACGAGACCCGAGATACCGAACTGAGAGAGCGCAGTCGTTTTTACGTACCCGGCACGTAATGCAGCGGCGCCAGAGACTCGCTCCTGGAGTTCGTCAGCCAATCCGAAGTCGGAGCGTGCGAGGCGGGCCTGCAGTAGAAGCCTTGGCGGGCCCCAGTCTTGAGGAGTGGATCTCTGCGTCACCCAGCCCTGGGGGCGGAGCTAAGCGCAGGCTCCCACAGCGCCGCTCTGGCCCACACCGGCGCGACTTTGTGGTATCTCGGGTTCCCTCTGGCCGCACTCTGGAGGACCGCACTTGATTTCTTTTTGGCAGCCTAAGGCCCCGCAGCCACCGCTGAGCTAGAAGAAAGATGGCGGCAGCCGTGCGACAGGATTTGGCCCAGCTCATGAATTCGAGTGGCTCTCATAAAGATCTGGCTGGAAAGTGAGTATTTTCCAGGAGCACGAGGAAGCCACAGGAAGCC
The DNA here is from genome assembly GCA_963574355.1 of Loris lydekkerianus. NCBI lineage: Eukaryota > Metazoa > Chordata > Mammalia > Primates > Lorisidae > Loris > Loris lydekkerianus. The sequence continues at coordinate 13,271 of CAUYPK010023073.1, forward strand.
ACAGTCTTGATCTCCTTGGGTTAACCGCGGCTCTCGGGTGTGAGGCTAGAGCGGGCCTGAGGACCAAGGGGGCGGGCCTCGGGTCCGCTGGGGAGGCAAATGTTGGGAGCAGCGGAAAACTGGAGGGGGACCCTATGCTGGGGCTCTCGAGTCCAGAGACCTGGGGTGACTGTCAGTTTCTTCAGTCCTTGATAGCATCTTCCTGGTCTTTTCGGATTCTGGATGCGCGGTGTGAGAGAAGACTGTTCCGGCCTTCGCAGCCTTGCCTAGCCCCTTGTCCATCGCTGGCTGGCCTCTCACACCGAATCCGGCCTCTCTTGGGACCTTTTCCTCCCCTTTTTGATTTATATGCTGAGACCTTGATGTAGCGTTTTCCAGGGAGATGGCTTCTTGAAGCCGACGGGGGCTGAGGAGATATGGCCGCTGTTGTGTCTTGTAGAACTACTTGGACTCTTCTGCAGGTCCTTGTGTTTTGGGTACTCGTCTCTGCCACCATTTCTGAAGATGGGTACATAGGCAGAATGTCCTTATATCGTGCGTCGGAATGCCCTTATCTCGTGATGCTTGCAGGAATCTGGATTGTTTAGGAATTTTGCGAACATTTAAATAGAATGGTGAGGTCCACTCTAAGTTAAAATTTGAGACATGTGCTTGTCCTGCAAGAAGTTGTTCAACAGTGTTAATCGTAGGCAGAAGCTAGATACATAGATATCGTTCATTTTCTCTGTGAAGGTTGGACTGCATTGCTCTTTTGTAAGGCACACGATTTCTGTTTAAAGTATACCTCTCAAGTTGATCCTAGTATTATACAGCCTGACAGTTGAGATCACGTTGATCTATATTAATAGGAAACACCTGCTCTAACTTGGCCATTGATTGTTTTACGTAGGCTGCGCCAATGCAGGGGTCCTCAAACTATGGCCCGCAGGCCACATGAGGTGGTGTGATTGTATTTGTCCCCGTTTTGTTTTTTTACTTCAAAATAAGGTATGTCAAGTGTGCATAGGAATTTGTTAATAGTTTTTTTTTAAAAAACTATAGTCCAGCCCTCCAATGGTCTGAGGGACAGTGAACAGGCCCCCTGTTTAAAAAGTTTGAGGACCCCTGCGTGGTAATGCACTTTTTAATTATCTATTTTAATTAGTGGAAAATTAGCTGCATATTTTGGGCTGAATTACTTTTTGCTGCGTTTTCCCACTCAGGAAAATGGGGGATAATATGGACCAGGCACGGTTGCTGGAGCCTGTAATCCTAGCATTTAGGGAGGCCAAGGCAGGAGGACCACTTGCACTTGGGAGTTCCAGCCCAGGCTGAGCAAGAGCAAGACCTTGTCTCTACTAAATATAGAACAATTAGCGGGGTGCAGTGACATGCACCTGTAGTCCCAGCTACTTGAGAGGCTGAGGCAAGAGGATCACTTGAGCCCAGGAGTTTGAGCTACCAATGCCACTCCTGCACTCTAGCCTGGGCGACAGAGTGAGCCCCTGGCTCAAAAAAAAAAGAGAAAGAAATAAAGAAAAAGACACCAGAAATAATAATGGGACTTATTTTTTTTTTTCAGACAGAGTCTCACTCTGTTGCCCTGGGTAGAGTGCAGTGGTGTCATAGCTCACAGGAACCTCAAACTCTTGGGCTTGAGCAATCCTCTTGCCTTAGCCTGAAACTACAGGTACCGGCCACTACATTCAGCTATTTTTTTTGTATTTTTAGTAGAGATGAGGTCTCACCGTTGCTCATGCTGGTCTCAAACTCCTGAGCTCAAGCAATCCACCCACCTCAGCCTCCCGGAGTGCTAGGATTACAGTAGGGCTTATTCTTAACTGAGGTTAACCGAGGACAAAATGAGTGTGTGTGTGCACATATGTTCATCACACTTACATCACTTAGAACAATACCTGACACATAAAAAGTGCCATAAGATTGTTGTTACTATGATAAGCAGTCAGTAAATACATACTGGCTTGTTCCATGGGGTGGAAATAAGTCGAATATGTCTTCATGGCTCAGTCCTTTTCACATGTAATTTTTATCAATATGGATGAAAGTAAAACTAACTTCTATTTTTCTTTTTCTTATTTTTTATGGTTGGGGATTCACTAAGGGTACAAGATGTGTCACACACTGAGACCCCACTCCCTCCCTCCTCTCTCTCTCTGCTCTCCTCTTTCCCCTCCCCCACCATGTCATCAATTGTCATTACTTGTCCTCATATCAAAATTGAATACATAGGATTCATGCTTCTCCATTTTTGTGATGCTTTACTAAGAATAATGTGTTCCACTTCCATCCAGGTTAATACAAATGCTGTAAAGTCTCCATTTTTTTAATGGCTGAATAGTAT
>CAUYPK010023076.1:0-39133 GCA_963574355.1 Loris lydekkerianus
AGCTACTTGGGAGGCTAGGGCAAAAGAATCGCTTAAGCCCAAGAGTTTGGGTTTACTGTGAGCTGTGATGCAACGGCACCTTACCCAGGGTGACAGCTTGAGACTGTCTCAAAAAAAAAAAAAAAAAAAAAAAAAAAAAAAGAATTTTGACCTCATTGCATTTGTGAGGCTAGGAAGCAACTTATGGAAGATGCTCAGCATAGCATCTGGCATATGGCAAGAACTCTATAAAATTAAACTTATCACCAACCACTTAGGTAGTACACCAAAGAGCAGCAATCACGCCAAAAAATACGTGTCTGCTTTTTGCAAAGTGGAAAGACTGGATAACACATGACAGAAAGTCTCAAGGTCAATGAGCCTTTCTAAGCCACTCCGTGCTACTGGTTATTTTTATTAGAAATAAAATCACTTATGGATAGGAATGAAAAATATTTCAAATGGCCTGAAAGCAGCAATGATTCAATTAAAAAAATAGTAAAGCTGAGCAGTTTATAATTAGCAGTTACTAAGATAACAACTCATTACATTCAAGGGCCTCAGGGGAAATTAACTATTTCAGATTTGGAAAGAACCATGAACTCTTGGAGAGAGAGAAATAATAAAATGAAAGATAACCAATTACATGAAGGGGTTTTCGTTTTCAATCTTATGCCACTGGTCTGTGCAATCATTTTGCATTATTGAATTTCCATTAATGTTATTCCCAATATCTCACCCTCAGAAGCTTATTGATTTTTTTTTTTTCTGTAAAAGGCATAGAAACCTTGAAGTCTTATTGCCAAGGAAAACCACCAATTTTTTTTTGAATGTGACCTTAGCAACTATTGTGATTCCTCCTTAAACGCTAAACACTTAATCATTTAAATACTGTAAAAGAAAGTCAATGAAAATAAACATATGTGATTTGCGTCTATGTTAAACTGATCCATAAATAAGGACTGAGCTAGAAACCTCACAATGTTAGATTTGATTAAGAACAAAGAAATGTGTTGACATTTTTGAAGTGTTTTAAAAATGGGTGGACAAGTTTACACATATTATGTAAACATATTTTCAGTTTGGGAGGTTCCTACCCCACCTGTTCTGATGGCAGAGTCCTCCCCAGGCCAAGTTATAGCACTTTTAGTCGGAACACAGAATGTTCCCCCGTCAATAAGGAGTTTTGGAATAGAATTGAAAATGTCTTCAAGAATAGAGCTAGAACAGAAAATCTATTTAACTTGCACTGTAAATCTTGAAGTTAGAATTTTCTAGGTCATAATAAGATTAGATTTACACACTTCAACTGTAATGCTGCCAAATGGAATTGAGAAGACAGCCTATGATCTTGAACGTCCATTCCATTGTATAACTTTTAGCCTATAAACACCCCATATTTTACTGCATATGTACATGGAAACTGACCTTTGCTTATCCCATCTTTTTTCAAATCGTCCTAAGAAATAGAATCTCATATGAAATATCATTTAGAGTTTTATAATTTAAAAATAATTATACTTCTCAGAAGCCTTTTAAATTCAGATGGCTATGAATATAACTTTTATTCTGAGAGTCTTTGGGAAAACAGAATTAAGAGGTAACGTTAATGCTTCAATGATGTTTTTTCACAAGCCCTCATCTCTTTAGACGACCACATTTTGAATGTTTCGGTGTAGATTGCAAAGATTTGAAAGACTCAGACCAAACACAGAAGACCATATAAATCTTAATTTGTGTTTAAGGTTGAGCAGTTAAACACTAAGCTTCATGAGGCCCAAATTCTGCTGGACTTGCTCACTGGCGTTGCCCCCCCCCAGCCTTTGCCCCGAACCGTGCCTAACGTAAGAGTAAGACTTTCAGCACATATTCTAATGAAGGAAAGGATTCTGCAAGTAAAACTCAAGACATCAGTAATCTGATTTATTTAGTGACACACACAAACCACAAATGCAAATTAGTCTTAGTAAACTCGTATAGTTAGTATGTTGTGTATCTGTGTTCATTTTTCTGTGTTATCCCAGTTCTCAGTACCTGATGGTGAATTATCTTAGGTGATGATGCCGGAGGTGCATGCTGGTCCAAGACAGCTCAGGCACATCAGATGCAAGTGGTCCAGGGATACCCAAGGGGGTCTCATAACAGATCCTTCCTCACATCATTTTACTTTATTTTAAAACCTATTTCTCTTCCTATGGATAGAAAGGACTTCATCTACATCATACATGCTACGTACTCCACATATATTTGATTGATTGATTGATGAGATAACCTCTCTATCCACGAACTTACTTCCCTTCAGTTTTCTAAAATCTCAGATAGTCATTTGACTTAAGAAAACTACCTTTTCCAAGAGGGTATATGAGAGGAAAAGATACTCATCATAAAACCTCCAAGGATTCTAATTCACAAGAGTTTATAAACAAACACGGAAAGAATAAAGAGTCTATGAGGTAAGCTTCATTGAAATTAAACACTTCTAGTTAATAGATAAATACATTTTTTAACTCTTCTATTTCCTATCTTCATCCTGAACTGGAATGACTCCAGAATGCATTGGTTTCTCTACACATTTTTGAAATATAAATTTTTATTCAAAACACAAGTGCCAAAGCAAAGGGCAAGTCCTTGCAATACAAAGATATCATATGGTGTGATAGAAAGTACTGTTTGTGTTGGGTTTTACGGGCAAACTGAGCTTTTAGAAGGAAACAAACACCTACTGCGGAACTGTTTATGAGAAAAAAGCAAAGAATAGCTACCTCCAGGAGGCTGATCTCAGGCTGTAGTAGGAGACCAAGGTGACTGGCTGGTGACCCTCTGCATGGTCCAACAGCAGCACGCGAAGGCCCCACAGTGGCTGCTGACACTTACAAGGTACAGGGTCCGGGAAAGAGCGGTGTGGCTGCTGTATGAGCTGCTTTTGCAATACCCAGGAAAGGAGCAGTGAAATAACAGGATAGCAACAAAGTGCTACGATGAACATTAGTGAACTGTTTACTCTGCCTTTAGAGACATGCATGTCAAATATTTTCAAACAAATGGAAGCACCTAATTAGACTTTTTCTAACAGACACATTAAGGAGAGCAAATGAGAGTTTATCTTGAACAGCTTTTCTATATTTATTGTTTGCTTTGGTTTTTGTTTTGTTTTAAAGCTGACACGCTAAGAGAGGTGGAAGAAAAAGAACTATAATAGTAATTGAGACTCAAAAAAGGTACCCATGACAAATTACTGCAACTTAAAAACTGTACCAGATGAGTTCTCCTCGGCCTCATTTTCTGAGAGCCAGTTGGCATCTCAGTTCTATGAGATCTGATTAGTCCCCTCCTTTTTGCTTAACTGGGCAGGTATCATTTTTCAGTTTTGGAAGGGAACTATAAAATGAAGTTTAACATATTGGTATTGTAACAAAGAAAATGGTACCAAAGAGTATAAACATGTTTTCTGTCTCTCTGAGACTTCTCCCACTCTTTTTAAGAATTAAAAGTTATATCTCTGCCTCACACAGGTGGTTGGAGGGGCAGAGTAGTGTCTTTTTTCTTCCTGTCACAGGAAAGGACCCAAGGGAATTGTCCAGGCCGAGGTCACCAGATTGTCTTCACTGAAGATCAGATGAATCAGATGTCACAAGACTGATTTAGCCGAAAATGGGATTAATCACAACCATCCCCTTTGAAAGCTCTGTATTTCTGCCCAGAAGCAGCATGTTGATACTTTAAAATGAGAGACTGATAACTTGCCAGCAAATTAATAAATTTCTCTTTCCTTTTCTTCAAACCACTTGTTCTCTTTTTTCTGATGCAGCCTTGGGGACAAGTGCCAAAATTTTGGTAACAGTATCAACATCTATAAAAGGAAATGGAAGAGACAAGAGAAGGGGAGGAAAGAGCAGTGGAAATGCGTGGTAAGAACTGGTTTATTTGTGAGCATTTGTGGACACTCCTGGGGTCTCCAGAAATCTCAAATTGGGAGATGTACTTTGTGGACTGGTGTATGTGGGGGAGAAGTCCTCAGGACCCTGACAAAAGTATGGCTACTTGGGAGACAGGTAGAAAAAGAAACCAAACTGCATGATCCAGCCACCCCCTTCTCATGCTCCTGTAAATCCTTATGACCGTGACAAGAGCACCACCATCCTGGGAGGACAGCTAGTGATAGAAAGCAGGTCAGAGACCAAATGGCATGGTCACAGCAACCCATCCCCTCCCTCCTGAAATGCTTCAAGGCCAGTGTTCCTGGGAAGCATCGGAATCTCCTACCTTGGTCCTGGGTAGGACCTGGGTAGAGATGAGGCTTTCCTACAGGATTAACACCTTTTGTAAAAGGCAGTAATTCTAAAATAAGTCTCAAACACAGCATCATTCATTCTTCAGGAGAGATAACTTCCTTCACCTCCCATAACCCCCCTCCCACATTCCAACTACACTAATAAAAGTTCCTGGAAACTGTGAGCTGGGCTGACTTCTGGTCAGTCTCCATTCTGCTCCTTTAAATTAATGCCCCTTCTGAATCTCCGAACTGTCCTCTCTTTCTTGGGGACCCTGGCCGGACCCTACTCCTAAACCTCTTAGTGTAGATAAGACCTCCAGATATTTGCATTATTGCATGATTTTATTTCTTTATACCCAAATCGAGCAGAGAATGAGTAAAGAAAGATACATTGTTGGCTTTGTCTTCAAAGATGTATTCTGAATCTAACCAAGTCTTACCTTCCCTGCAGCCATGCAATCTCAGCCCCCATGGTTTGAACCCTAGAACGTCACAATAGCCTACCTGCCAGTCCCTTCGCCTCCACTCCTGTTCCCAGGAGTCTGTTCTTCAGAGAGAAGTAGAATTATCCTTTTACAATTTAAATCAGAAAATGTACTTTCCTACCCTTCGATGGCTTCCCATCACACTTAAAATAAAATCTAAATTCTTAGTATCCCACTTTATCTTTCCAACTTTATTTCCTTCCATCTCTCTCTCTGTCACTTGCTCCAGTTCTGCAAGTTCCCTTTTGATTCGTAGCAGACAGGATAGATTTCAACTCATTCCAACCTTCCCTTATTGTGACTTAGAGTCAGCTTCAGGATGGTTTAGAAGTAACAGCAGAGGTCACAGTTTCATCTCTACCAGCAGGGTTTCGTCTACGAACTCTTCATCTACGATAAAACTCTTCATCTCCCGTTTATTAATGGGAATTATTTACTGATAGCCTGTTGTTTCTCCACCAGTGTACCATGGAGACAATGGAGGTGCATTAACTTACCTTTACATCATGGATGGCGTGGTGACCAACATGTCTCGCATAGAGTTGGCATATAGAAACAGTCTGTATAGTTATAATAAATATTAAAAGAAAAACAAGGACACAGGATTGACTCAGAAGCCTTGTAAATATAAACTGATGTTGCAACTCTTAGAACAGGGAACCAGATACCCGGAGACAAAAAGGACACCACAGAAAGAGAATAACCTTATCCGAGACAAAACTATAGATATTTTACTTCAAACTACCCTGTTTCCCCAAAAATAAGACCGTGTCTTATATTACGTTTTGCTCCCAAAGATGCACTAGGTCTTATTTTCAGGCGACGTCTTATCTTTCCTAAGTAGGTCTTATTTTTGGAGGATGTCTTATTTTCGGGGAAACAGGGTAATAATAAAGGGGCTCTTTGTTTGAAAGATATTGGTTTTCTGGTCTAACACCAGACTTGCTGTATTCATTAGAAATTCATATATCCACACACCTAAAGTTTTTATCTTATCTTCTCTCATCAGAGACTGACTACAGATGTCCCAAGAATAAAATTCTGAAAACTTAAGAGAAAATTCTGAAAATAAACCCCTACTTTGGTTTTCTTTGCTGCTCAAAGCTTTGCATTTTCAGTTTTATTATTAGGTTTCCAAATGTCTCATGATTTCTTTCTGACATACTAACACTTTTGTAATCAAATCCACCGGCACATCCCTCACTTGGTGCTGCCGCTGAATGCTTACAGTGACATGGTCCTGCGCAAAGACCACGTACGGGGCTCCATGTTAGGGGATAGGGCTGTGAAATGATGATAAGATTCTAACATAGCAAGAATGACCTCTGTGAACAGGATACATCTCCATGGCCACACAAAAGCACAGATCCACAGAATCCAGAGGCAAGCAGGACCTCCCTGGGGTCATTACTTTGTATGCAGTGACTATAATATGTGGCCTGTAGATGACACAACCTCAAACCCAACAGGAGTGACAAGGTAGAAAGAAATCAAACAGGAGAGCATTAGTTGGTCTTAATGTGCAAGGCCTGTAGATTGAGCCCCAGGGGCCTCTAAGACACTTGTGTGTAGTAAAAGCCAAAATGTACATGCCGATACCTGCTGTTTGACAGATCATAAACTCTTTGTCCCCAAAACTCTATTTACATTTTTACATGCCCATAAACTGAAATGAAATGATCTGGAAATACTTAAAATATTTTTAACCAATTTCCAGCAAAATTATTGTACATGAGCTGATAAATCAAAAATAATTGACTTCAAAGAATCCTCATTTTATATATTCAAGGCTAGAAATTTTAATCTTTGGGGAAACTTGATTGTATTCTATTTTTAACATGACTGCCATAATTTCTAGTCAATAAATAATCTAATATACTTAAGAACTAACAGGCACTAAAAAAGATTAAATGAAAAATACCATTGGTGGAACAAACAAATGGTGAACAACTTCTTAAACTGGAAAATGTTACTGATGTTTGGGTAGGAAAGAGAAATTGTGTATATTTTACTTTTCAATTATATGTCAAATATTTAACTCTTGTACAATTGCCAAAGTATGATGCTTTTGAAGTCTTATGAAAATCCTTCCTTTGTATTTAGAATGAAATGACTAAGAACAGTCTATAACAATGCATATGTTTTTTAAAAAGTATGAAATCGTAGAATTAGCTCGCATTAAACAGCCCATATCTCCCTTTTCCAGGAAATGGAAGTTCTCTCTGCTTCTTCCATGAACTAATCACTCACAATCCTCCTGTTTCTTTATAGCAGAACAAAGTGAAGTTGCCCTGGGTCGAGTCTCAGTGAAGGCGGTGCATCTTCATATAAACACCCGTCTTGTTCCAAAGCCTTGAAAAATAAATACAGAACATATTTCCTGAAGATTCCTAAGTTAGCAGCAGTGAGGGCAATTATTACATTCATCTACATCCAAGAAACTTTCTAAAAAAAAAAAAAATCGTCTAAACAACATTTCATTCATCAAAGCACTGCCCCATCCTCCAAATTCTTTCTGTGAGTTTCCTAAAACAGCACTTGGCCTCTCTTCCCAATTTCCAAGTCTGGGAATATTTCTAGTAGTTATGCAATGACCTTTCTCAGAAAGATTACCTGAGCTTTCTCTTTTGACTCTTTGAACTCTACACCCTGACCCATTGAGAAGCCCAGAGAGCTGAGTCGTACTTGAGCAGGACCCTGAGCCCCTTGTTAGCAAGCAGAGGGCAGAGGACGCCTTGTAGACCCCCACCCAAAAGCCACCACACACTGCTCTGCTTTTGACCGTGGGGCCATAAAAGCAAAGGCTTAGAAAATCAGTCAGACAGGGTTCTGCACTCCACTGCCATTGCCTAACTTGTTCAACTTAATCTATTTTAGTTTGCAGAATAGGTAGCAGCAGATGAAAATTAAACAAAACCTGCCATATTTAAGTCACTCAAAATACACTTTACCTTCCTCAACAACACAAAGACGATCTTCTTTTTCATTTGCACTGTATTATAAAGGCTTTAGTTAAGGAGAATCTTGGGACGATCCATTTCTATGATTAACTACTGCCCCTTTTAATGATGTAAGGCCAACCTTCATTAGCCATCAAAGCTGCCTTTGAAATCTGCTATATTTGGAAATATTCATGGACTTTGTGATAAAGTACCAGGGTCAATATCTCCCTAAACCTCTATCTCTTTATCTCTCTTAGGCTATAAAAGGGGATGATTTTGGAGAAAGTAAAATTGCTTCCATAAAAACTGTCATGTCCCGAGGTAAAAGAATGTAGGAATTGGACAAGCCGATATTCACATGAAGATTGTTTGAAAACTCTCCCACCTAGAACTCTGCGAATGTTTACTGCCTAACAGATTTGCTAGGGCATATGTTATATGATGACAGTTCAAGGACTCTGCTCAGCTAGCCATGCACTGGAGCCATTATTTAAATATTCAGAAATTATGTGAGGCAATTGTAAAAATCCTGGAAACTTGAAATCAGTAATAATGGGTGTACTTACCCTAGTAAAATTGATAAATGGCACAAATCAAGAGTCTTACATTCCAGAGTAGATTCATCAGGAATATCAGCACCGACTCAGCCCTCAAGAGTCTTAGCCTTGTGGATGACCCAATAGACTCAATTAAATTGAAAGTCATCTCAATATGACAAGTGATAAAATAAAAATTCTACAAGGGAGCCCACAGGTGAGGTGAATTTTCACCTTGCTTTCTACTTTGATATAGAAGCCTATTTGTGACTTAAGTTGACATTTTTTGCAAAGGCTCCTGAAATTTTCTTATTCCCTTTCAATCTTTGGCAGGCATATCTGACTTTAACTGCACACCAACCTCTAGAAAAAAAATAAGATATAACTCTCTTCTTCAGTTTGAATAGTTTATCCTTCTATGTGACCTTTATAGCTTTCCTCTGTGTATTTTATTTTAAATGGAAAATCACTTACCATTCTCAATACCACGGTGAGGAATTACATTAATGAAGCTGCTTGTTTTCAGTATGCACACCTGAATGTACAAACCACAGTGGGCTTTGTTCTACCAAAAATTAGTAGCTCTGGAATTCCGTGGCCTTCCTCAGAATGGCAGATCCCACCTGCTATCCATGTGAATAATGTTCCCTTTCTTCCCATCACCATCTCCTTCCCTTGTACCAGCAGAAAGCAATTCCAGTCACTACACTCTTTAGCCCTACGTAGGTTCACTTTCTCATCCTGATTGAGGATGGATAATCTAGGTGCAGAAAGGGGGAAGCCTTCACAGAAAGAATGGTAGCAGAGGGAACAGAGAGAGCATTCCTTCCCTCTGCAGCTCCCTCTGAGGCACCACCTGGCTGGACCAGAAGAACCTTCTACTGGACCAGAGATGCTAGGAAAAGTACTGGGTTCCTTCCATCTTGTCTCAGTGCCTTGAACACACCATGATGGGATATATTGTCAGACATAGTTGCTAGTTTCTGTGCACCTACTATTTCAACAAGTGAATGAATTAATTAAACTTAGTTGACCAAGGAATCCAACCACTGTCTATGTTTCTAGTTAATGCAAAGAGTTTGATTGTACATGGAATCAGTATTTAGGTCAGAGAATGGCTCAATGCATTTGAAATTTCTTTACAGTTATTTCTGAAAAAGTATATTGTTTCTCACAACATGTTTTCCATGTCTATTTCTTATTGTCTGCTGGATCTATATTAAATCTCATAATAATGTGAGCTTTATATTTTCATTCACATTTCATTTTATAAAACACATGGTATTAACAAACCTCATCATATTATATATTTTTTTAGTTTTGACTCCTTGGAAAAAAGCATATCCACTCTCAAAAGCTAAATCTTCCATTGCTGAACTCTATGCATTCTAAAGGCAGAGACGATTAATTACTTGATTTTGGTGTCTATCGTGCCTAATATTTAGTATGATTAATAATGTGTTCAATAAATGAATGAATGAATAAAAGAATGGAAGAAGGAAGGAAGGAAGGAAGGGAGGAAGGAAGGAAGGAAGGAAGGGAGGAGACCTAGGCTACGTAATTCTTTATTTTAAAAAACAAAGAAAGTAGATATTGCTTTTGAGTACTTTCACTTGTGAAACACCTAGGAAATGTTTTTAAAATCCTAAATTTCACTTCTGACTCACCAAAATAATCATTGTAAAAACAGTTGTTAATTCAGCATGGCAAAATTTCTTTCTAGACCTCGAGGATACATTGGTGAAAAAAGCAAAATGCCAGCTGTTAAGGAGCTTACCTACTGTTGAGAGGCTATTTTAAATAGGACAGTGGAGAGCCTCTTTGAAATGGCATTTAGGCAAATACCCGAATGAAATCAATAAAACCATCTGTCAGTGTCAGTATAACTTAAAATGCCCTCATTCTTATATGAAAAATGGCTTCTGTGAAAAATATGATAAAAAATTTTTTTTGAGGATATAGTTTTGTTGTTAAGATATGCTTATGAAAACTTCATGAACCATTTTCTTCCACCAGAAGCAATTTGATTTATTTCAGATAAACGTGCACTCAGTGACAAGGCCACTTTAAAAGCAAAGATTATCTTTAAGAGCTGCTTGAACAAGAAAAATACAAGTCCCTAGGCTTTCAACTATGTTTCTATGACTAAAATGATAACATAAAAATAGCTCAAGCTCCAAATTATATTGTATGAAATTATGGATGCATAAGAATCGGTTTCCTCTGAGCTTTGACAATTACACTTTAAATAGAGTCTTGACATGCTGTAATTATAATATTAAAATACTAAGATAATCAAAAGCTCAAAAGGGGTACCCAGGGCTTCTGAAAGATTTTCTAAATGACATTAAAACTTTCACTGTATTTCCATTCCATCATAGGTAGACTCTTCACTATTTGTGCTTTTCTGTTCACAGGTAACTGGAAATGTTTTTGGCGCAGCTGAAATTTATTGCTATCTTACCTATCACTAACAATACTGATTTCAAAAATTATTGTTTTACGCAATGCTTCCCAATTTTTCTTCCAGCAGATTAAAAAGCCCTCCTTCGCCTTCAGGATTTCTCCTTTCCCTCCATCTCATGATCATTCATCCTCTTTTCCAAAGTCAGTGAAAAGCCCACGCCTCCCTTTGTGACACTCTCCTCCTATCCTGTGACCCTTGGGATTGTGCCCCCTCACAGGTCTCTTTCTCCTGTATTTTTGGCCTCTTCTTTTCCATTGGATTTCTTCCTTTAACGCACATAGTATTTCAATTCTCCTCTATCATAAAAATTAAAGATAAAGACCCTGCAGCTGTCTGAATGACCATTACATGTATTTTCTTGATGCCATTAAACTTTTTGGAAAGGATGGAAGCACCCTGAAGTCATCATTGCTTATTTGCTATTCTACTGGAAATTTGAATTCTATTTCTTACATTCTACTGCAAAGTCGTCATGTAGGTTACAGGTGGCCTGAGTCACTAAGCGCCCATGGCTTGTCTCTCTCTGGTAAGGTGCTGCCTGGACTCTCTGCCTCTTTGCATGTTTTGACGCTGTGGGCCACTTGAAATTTCTCTCCATAGGAAGTGGCAGGTGCGTTCCTTGCTTCATTTCCTACCCTTCTGCTCCATCTCAATCTGATGTACTATTCTCACTTAGTCATTCGTAAATTCCATGTCCTCATTGGTCTTAATGTAGCTTTGATATAGCGTCTGTATCTTTCAGTCTCTCCTTCTCTTCGATCTCTAGTGTACTGATTTCAATTACCACTTGCATTCTTTCAGCTACGAAAATGTTTACAATTATTATAAGGCTTTTCTAACTTCTGTCCACTTCTGGCACTCAGGGAGGTGTTTGGAGGAGAGGATTTGAGCGGACAAAATACATCTCATTGTTTTTAATGTTATATCATAACTGTAATACTGTGTTTAAGGAATTCTGTAATATTTGTACCAGCAAGAACGACTAAATAGTCGTTCTATCAGTTGATCTTCCCAAATGAGGCTATCATTGATTTGTACTTTTTTTTTCTTCATAGAAGCTTTAATCTTAGTAATTCTATCCCAATTGCAAATATCCCAGGTTTTCAGAGCAAAAAAAAAAAAAAAAAAAAATGAATGCACAAACTGTGTAGAGTCATGCCATAGAAAACCACTTGGTAATAAACACAAATGAGGTGCTGAAACAAAGACACGGACAAATCTAGAAAACATTGTGCTGAATGAAAGAAGCGGCAGTACGTTCCATTAGGTTCCTGTGTATAAACTTCTAGAATAAGAGAAAGGAGTTTATGATGGAAAACATCAAAACAGTGATTTCCCTGAGGGACTTTGAAGAACTAATAAAACATTTCTAAAGGCATATGAAAAAACAGTCATAAACCTATGTGGAAGGAATAACATATGTAAAAATCTAAGCTATGAATTTGACACTAATGATCCCTCTATTGACTTTTCTAGTCCCTGGGCTTCAGCCTTTACACCATCTAATGGACTCCTCTATGGGAATAGCCAGGCAGGCCTGAAAATAAACACCTGCTCCCCTTTTCTCCCACCTTCCCCCCACCTATGCTTCCTCTCTCAGTTTAGGACCCCTCATTCTCACAGTCATCTGGTGATTTATGGAGCTCGCTTGAACTTCCCTTACCTCATTCATTATATGTAATGAGTTACCCAGCTTCTTGCATCTATGCATTTCTTTCTTTTCAAATTATATGTGGCAATTTATGTGTTCATTAATTTGTTAATCATTTTCTGGCTGCCTCATTGGGTATTGCCACTTTAGATTTCTAGAACTATAATGACAAACCAACCAAGCAAAATGCCTGCTCTCATGACTCTTCATTTCATAATAATGAAGTGAATAAATACAAATTTAGCAGAACCTCCATAGCTGACCACCTCCCTATACTGACCACCTCCTGAAGTTGACCTAATTTTTACAGACCAGACACACACCACAGGTAGGTATCAGTACAGTAGGCCTGGTTTCCTCATGTTGGCCAGTTTGTTAAAGTCTCTTGGGTCGTCAACTTACAGATGTCGTACTGCATGATACAATTTTAGGTGTAAATATATTACATGCAGAAATACCACTTCTCCAGAGTGTCTTTCTTAGATAAGTTTGGCCAGAACAAAGCAGAGGGAGAAGACAGAAGGGGAATATCAGTTAAGAAGCTGTGCTGCCTTCTCTTCCCTCCTCCTCCCTTCCCTTCCCTTTCTATTGTCCACTCCAGGTCCTCTGAATAAGGCTTGGCATTTACCAGATGCTGAAGAAGTAGAAAGAATTTGTACAGTCAAAAATTATTAGATATAATGTCTTTGATTAATAGGAATAAAATGCAGGATGAAACTATTTCATTGTTTGAAGGGAACATTACATATCATAGATGTTCCTTACATTTCTTAAACCAGCGATTTAAGGTTTCAGAAGATCAGTCTGGCCTGCAAAACTAAGAAAATGTTTCACTAAAAGCATCTTGTCAAATGAAACCCACAAAAATAGCAATGACCACCAACTTCACAAGGTAGTTATTTAGAACTTGCTACAAAAGGAACATCTGGTTTTGGCAATGCAAGAAAGCCTAGACACATTATTCGTGGTGAAGGAAAGTACTAATTTAAGAGTAATGATAAATCAACAGTTCAACTATTTTCCACATTATCCCTGAGGTACAAATCATAGGAGCACCTGATGAGATAATTAAGAGACTTAACAGAGTAAGAACTTTGGTACTTAATGTTTTATTCAGAGGTAAATAATCAACTTTATGTGTATGAAGAGCTATTGCTTAGAGTCACCCAGGATGGAGTGCAGCAGCCATATCATAGCTCACTATAGCCTTGAACTCCTGGGCTCAAGCAATCCTCCTGCGTCAGCCTCCTGAGTAGCTTAGAACTACAGATGTGTGCCACCATGCCCAACTATCTTGTTGTTTTTGGTAGAGACAAGGTCTCACTATGTTGCCCAGGCTGCCCTCCCACTCCTGGCCTCAAGTTATCTTTCCACCTTGGCTTCCTAAACCAGCAGCATTACCAGTATGGATCACCCAGACTGCCTATGTTTATATTGTTTGCTTGTTTGACTTTCTATTTTTATGTTCATACTCAAATATAAAAGGCATAGGATTAATGTTTTACCAATAGGACTACATCAGTGTCATCAAGACATTGTACTGTACCTACTGTAATCAGTCACTTGCATATAATTTCCTTGGGTGTAAATTATAAAATGCAATTTCTTCAAAAGCAATGAGTTGCCTAAAAGGAACATGGTTATACATTTTTTTCTCATTCACAAGTAACAATGTGATTCTAATCAGATGTACTAGTTTTAGTAAATAAACGAAATGGAGAGGAGTGATAGCAGGTTCTGTCAGCTCTGAAGGACAGGAGTGGTGTTGGCGTCGTGAGTAGAGTCTATGGACTTGAAAGTGCTTTCACTTCTCTCCAATCACGCTCCGTTTCTCTTCTTTCTGCACTGAGCATAGGCCTTTTCCTCTTCTCCACGCAGCTGTGTACCCTGAGGTTGGAAATGGCCATGGGCTGTCCAGCTCTGCAACATCTGGTCTCAGCAACCATGCACTCTTCACTCTGCCTGAAGAAAGCAGGGGCGGCTTGCAGGGTAATTTCCATTGCAATGTCAGCATGGAAAATCCAGAGGTTTAAATCATATACTCTCCATATGTCAATCACACACCCAAAGAAACAGGATGTTCTTGAGTCACATGGATGATCCTAAATTAGGGATGGTGGTAGAGAGTTTGCACTTAAGAGCATTGAGGAGTGTACTTTAGGGTAGGCAGGTGTGCTAGGAAAATCAGAATAATAGTAGAAAAACTACATATTGGCTACAGTGCAACTTTAAAATATAGAACATCCACATTATATAGTAGAGTTATTGACAAATATATATATGTAAATTCCTTATTTTGAAATTAAAAATATTCTACACAAAAGCACAGGATGAGATCTCTAATATTTTAAAACCCTGTCCTCATTCCTACCATTTTGTTCTTGTTATTATGAGCGCTCCTTCATGTACACTGCTCTTTTCGCCTCTTGCCACAATATAAACCCATTGTTCCTCACGCGATTTAGAGTTTAGAAGGCAGAGAAGGAATGAATTCACCTCTGCCATCTCTGCTCCTATTTCTAGTCTTGTCATTTCTCTGCACTCAGGCTCGGCTTTGTCTTGACCACTGATATTTCCTTGATTTTTTTTTTTTTTTTTTTTTTTGGTGGGGGGGCAGGGTTTAGCTACGTTCCTGAACTCTGTTTCTCTTGGGCATTATTTTTTTGCATCTATAAAATTTTTAGAGCCATTGTGTTCTATTTGAGATTTAAACATATGCTCAGTAATATTATATTATCTGTCAGAATTTTCTATGACTCAGACTCCAGAAACGGTTTCCTTCTAGTGGGAATTGTTCTGGAGCTCCTCGTCCTCTCCTCACTGTATCGTGAATCATTGTTGTAAACAGCTCTCCTGGCCCTAAATGGAGTAAGACAGCCAGGCAGCGGGAGTGAATATGGCTCTGGGAAAGAGCTGCCTCTGGCCACCTCCTATCTGCCCATTCCAATGGCTGGGTCTGCCCTTCATGGATCTGGTCTTTTTCTTTGTGGATTCAAATTCCATTTGAATTGAGTTATCCATTTCTGTCCCAGAGTCTCACCCCAGTGCTGGCAATGCACACTGCCTCTTTTCTGCATCCTTTCTCTGTGCCGCTGACTTTTGGTCCTGCTGCCTCTCCAGACCCCACTTAAAAATTTGTTCACTTTTTCAATTTCACTTCAACCCCAGCTCTACCTGGACCTAGGAGACATTTCTTGCCCAGATCAAATCCAGGCCAGCCGCACTCGCTGTGGTCTGCTGTCGCAGTCTGAAACAAAGTCAGTATGATTTTTTTTGTTGTTGATGTTAGCTCTGTCATATTAGTGATAATGATTATCTGGGAGTTCCCAAGATCTTCACGAGAACATTAACCAGTGTGACCTCCAGAATCTTAGAAAAACCACAGATGATGGAAACAGGAACCATGATGTCCTAAGTTATTTCCATGAGTACATTTTCCAAAAACCATGTACAGAGAAAATAAACTCCTTCTCCACATGTGCACAATTAGAAACTTTCTTCTTATTCCTGTGTTTCCTTCTTCCATAATAGCCTATATATTCTAGAACATTGAAGAACCTTTAACAAGATAAAGAGAATACACTTGTATGCCTGGCCTTTGCTCCAACTTTGGTGATAGACAAAGGAATTCCTGGCATCTGGACAGCAATATTCATTGTTCACAGGTAAGAGCAATGTGGAACTTACGTACATTAAATGCAAAGATTATGGTAAAATATCTGAAAAAAAATACTCTAAAAATATTTGTAAGGAAATCCAAGTTACGTCAGTGGGTAAAATACACAAAATGTTGGAGCATTTGAAGAGGATTAAAGGAGAAAAGAAGGTCAGATCTGTCCAGTGTGAGCACAGACTAAGTTTTAAAACTTGCCTTAAACCCAAGACAAATGCAGTTAATTCCAATTCCAATTGAGCACTCTCCTTCCAACGTCTTCCCAGCAAGAAGAGCTGTGCCCTCATCTGGCCAGTGGCCTTTCCAGGAGGTCAGGTAGCAGGGCCCGAGAGGAGCGCCTATCTCAGGCTGGTCTCTATTCCCCTGGTGCTCCAGACACTGGCTTCTATGCCCCAGCCCCAGATGGAAAGATGTTCATGACACTTGCACTTTTATAATGACTTCTGGCTGATTAACTCACATATGAAGTCTGGAATCCTGTTTGAAGTGTGCTCCAAAATTGCCCTTTCTTGAGGATCCCAAATGCTACATCAATCTCTTCCACACTGCTAATAATCATTCTTACCTGGACACCTGGAATGGCCGATACCATAGGTGGCCAAACATACAATCCTAAATCGTTGACCCAGAAAATATTATCAGCAGTAACTTAGGCCAAGTCCTTATTTTACAGATAAATTAACTGAAGGCAAGAGGAGTAAAATGATTTATTCTGTGCAGTATAGTAAATTAGTCACAGAGTGGGGCTCAGCCCTTCAAAGCGCGTTTCAGTGGGTCACACCGTCCGCCCATTTTTTCTTGTAAGCAATTGAAGGAGATTTGTTTCTGAAATAAAACCCTTCCACTGGCTGACATGCAGACAGTGAAGCATAAAACATTATAATAATGTGGCCTTGTTGCTAGTGAAGGATAATTCCCCTCCCATTGCACCGCCTCATACCATTATTGGAGCATTTGTCATGCTGCATGTGATAATCTGTCTCTATGTCTATTTCCTACACTCTAGTGCTAGTTCTTTAGGGGTGTGCCTTAGTCATGGATAAGTTCATGGTCTAACACACCACAGGAGCATGTGAGGAGTTAGTCCGTGTGTGGTGCATGAATGAATGACAGGATACCAGTGGGAACTTGGAAAAGGAAAGTTGCATTTAGAAATGTGTCCATGTTGTGGAGACATAACAGCCAGGGTTGGATTTATCAGGGCTTGAAGACCAAGGAAGGAATGGCACTGTGGAACAATATGTGGTCCTGAAAAATCACACAAAATTGTGTAACTTGCATATTCAGTAACCTCTTCTCATGTCCTGGTAGGCAGCCAACAAAAAATTTGGCATGAGTTCCTTTGCAATACTGAAAATAAATGCATCTCCATTTTTCACATCTCCCTAATAGTCACTGACATGTTCACTAAGAAGTACAAAATTGTGTACTTAAAAAAATGTGAATGAGCACAGAAGCCATAAACAAAGCAAAAATTGAGATGAATTTCTGAACAACAGAAGTCTACACTGGTGTGGTTTATGGATTACAGTGGTAGAGAAAGTCACAGGCCTAGCCACCAGGGAGGTTTTGAGTGAAGGTTGGGGCCATTTTCACAGCCTTGTCCTTAGATTTGGAAGGTGTGAAGAGGAAGCATCAGGAGTAAGGCAGAAATGGGAGTGACAGATTGAACTAGTGTGTCACATCCTTCCAACCACTCCTCAAACCAGTAAAAACACTAAATACATTAACTTTTGCTTTCTACCTAAGGAGGAGAAAATATTCTACAAAACCTGCATGTCTTTTGATAAAGCTTTCAGAGTACAGTTTGGTGCCATGAGGTAGGATCCCCATCTCATGGCACGGGCAAAGTGGGAACACCATGAGGTAGGCTCCCTGTCTCATGGCGCGGGTAGAGTGGGAACACTGCCTTCTGGCAGTTCTTCCCTGCCCTCATGCTCAGAGATTTTGGTATACACATGGACCTTATTCATGACAGGGGCCAGGAATAGGCAGATGGGGGGTGGAGGCAAAAACAGAAACGAGACTATATCCACGTGATCAATGTTTCAATATTAACAGGCAGGTAAGAAAAATCCTCAGCATGAAAGAATATGACCACTTTATCAACCAAAACATCTGACCCAATAGCAAATAAAGACAATTTAGGGAAGAAAATAGAACTTACATAAATTTTAATTAGTATTTTATGACAGAATCAAGACAATCTTGTATTAACGTAAAAACAACTTGCACTAAAAAAAGGAGATATGGCCGAGTGAATTGGGCCCTACCTATAATCCTAGTACTCTGGGAGGATAAGGTAGGTGGATCCTTTGAGCTCGGGAGTTTAAGACCAGCCCAGCCGCAACAAGATCAAGACTCCATCTCTACTAAAAATAGAAAGAATTAGCCAGCATTGTGGTCACACCTGTAGTCCCAGCTACTTGAGAGGCTGAGAAGGAGCAGGATCAGGAGGATCAGGAGGATACTTGAGCAAAGGAGTTTGAGGTTGCTGTGAGCTGTGATGAGACCACAGCACTCTATCCACTATAACAGAGCAATAAGTAAGACTCTGTCTCCATTAAAGGAAAAGAAGAAAGAAAGAAAAAGAAGAAAGGAGCTATGTAAGGACTTCATACAGTTGGAATTAGTTGCCATAATTAAACATCAAGGGAAAGGAAAATGTTTACAAGAATACATTCCAAAAAAGGAGATACAAAAATTGTTGAAGAAAAAATAAAGCAAAGAAAATCAGTCCCTCTACTAGTAGTTCCAGAAAAAAAAGGAGGAACAAATTACAAGGAGATTAATTGCAGCAACAACAACAACAATAAAAAAAAAATTCCAAAGCTAATAAAAATATGAATATTTAGACTGAAAGAAACCATTGAATACCAAGGAAGAAAAATGAAATGCTTGTCCATGGCATTACTGATCAAATTACAAAATATTGTGCATCTGACACTGTCATTAATGTACCCAGTTTCAAAACAGAATGTGGTAGGCAATGTCACTTATTTATTCAATAGATGATCCTCTCTTTTTTACTCAGAGGAATCTGAATTTGTTCAGACATCTAGCTGGAAGCAATATTGCAAGAGAAGGTTGATACCCATCCAATCACAAGAGATAAGCCATAGGTCTCCTATTTTCCCATTGGTTAAATGAAGATGTTTGCAGTTATGGCCAATTCAATGAAAAGGGGGGAGTTGACTGAAGAGGGTTCTATGGGAAAGAATTCCTTTCTGATTAGGAGAAAAAGAGAGAGGAGGAAGAAGAGAAGTATGTGAAGAGGAAGAGCATTAAGAGGAAGGAGGAAGAATGGGAATATAAAGAGAAGGGGAAAGAATTCATTCATTCTTCCTTGCATGCTCAAGAGGGCGGGACGCTTAAAGTTGTTGAAGCTACCCTGTAGCCAGAAGGACATAGCCCTCCAGGCGCTCAGAAAAGCCAACCCCTTTCCTCAAATAAATGTCAAAAGCATGATCTCTAGATTTTGTTTTATGTGAAAAATATCAATACTTTCTATGTAGATTTAATCCTGTGTTCTTTACTTGTAGCCAGAAAGAATATAACTAGTACATCCAAGACTTAAGAGATGCTCTGAAAGTCTTGAAGAGGGTTGGGGCAACAACCCCAAACGAATTAGGACAAGCTAGACATGACGCTTCTTTTCAGGATCACTGGATACTTAATGACAATGGTATATTCAATCAAAAGTTTTAAGATAAATGGTTTTGAAACTGGGATTCTATCGCCTACCTGCTAAACCATCACCTATTCAAAAATTTTATTTCTCACATAGCTCTCTGGAAATAGCTACATGCAGCCTGGTGTCAGCAAGATGGAAAAGGAATCTAAGCAATGAAGATGACAAAAATCTAATAAAAATTGGGGAGAAGAGGGTATGAGGGAAAGAAAAAAAAATCCAATGACAGCTGTGCAGCAGTCGTAATAAGCAATCTGTCCAAAACCGACCTTTTATCAAGAAGCTGCAAAATCCTAGGGTTGAGATAAAGAAAGCATGTGTTTCTTCAATGAAATAAAGATAAGCACTCAGAAATTCCAGAAATAACAAAATGTACAAGAAAATTATGGTCCGGATAGAAATTACTGTGGCAAGATCCTTATTCAATGATTAAATTTTAAAATGTGAATTTTATTAAATCTTGGTGATTTTAAAATTTGCCTTTGAACAGCATAGAACCTATTTCTTGGTAATTTAAAACTTCCCCTTTCGGATGCCAGTTTTCTGAAAAATCCCAGACAACCCAGAGTTTCTCAAATTTAGCACTGTGGGCCCTACGGTGGGGGTTGGGGTTGTCCTGAGCCTCGTAGGGCATCTGACCTCTACCCAGAGGCATCCTTAATACTCCAGTTGTGCTAATCTCAAATGCCTCCAGTCATCGGCCGTTGCCTAAAGTCCCTTTGGTGTATGGGTTTGAGGGTCAGAACCACTGCAATAGAAAAAGTATGGACATCTTTTAAAACATTAAACAGAAATAAAAATATTCTACATTTTCAATACAGAAAAATAGGGGCACAGATGTAAGAAGTTGAGGGATTATATATGAAAAAAAGAAGAGGTAAATGGAAGCAAAGAGCAGTGTTTCTTATGTAAGAGGAAGTTGAGATACTGTCTAAAGTTCCTGAATCGATAATAAATATTAAAGTAATTTTTAAAGTTATAGACAATCGTCGATAGATGAAAAACAACAAACGAGTCTTAAAAAGTAACTGGGAGAAGACACTGTGACCACAGGAGAGAGTAAAGTAGTTCTCATAATAGACAGTAGCAAAGAGAGCTCAAGAGTGTAAAATGGAGCAGTAGCTTTTACAACATCACACAGAGTGACTCCTACAGAGCACTGAGTGGAGGTAAACAAGTTTTCTCTAAAGAGCTTTAGCTTTCCATTTTACTGTTATCGATATCTGTGTTTGTATTTATATATACACACACTACTGTAGTTCAAAATACCTTCTAAATACTGGATTTTGCTTGCCTTTAAAAATATCTCAGTATCTATTTTGCTCCAATGACCACTAGTCACTGGGATTGACTAGTTTTGCAGTGAAGGGCAGTTTTTAGGTAATTTTCTTGTGCTTTTTCCTTTCCAAACTACCTGGGCAACATTTTTCTAAAATCGAGTACTCAGATAGTTATTGAACATTATGATGCAACTCCTTACCTGCTTGGCCCATAGTTAATGCGTAACCCCTTTTTTTTCTGCCCACTTATCCTGACTTGACTTCCTGTTACACATTCTCCACGTGTCAACAAGATAAGGAAGCTCTGGGCACTTCAGAGCTCTTAGAGAACGATGCACACTCACGCAACCTCATCAAGGGTCAGCAGTTCAGCTGAGTGGACGGCATCTGAGAGCTCACACGAGTGGGAGGTAGCAACAGTCCTCAAGCGCTCATTCTCTGATCTTTGCTAGCAGAGGCTTGAAAAACTGCTCAGAAGATGAATTATGTCAATTATATTGGCTGAATTTATTGACAGTGAGGCAGAACTGGTCACGAATATCCTCCTGGCATCCCCTCCCACGTGTGAGCTGCAGCAACCCCCTCTGATCTGGGTGTACTTACCCTCCAATGAATGAAAGATGAGGAAGTTCATCTTGAAGATACATCAGAGACCACGGAAGACACTAGATAAATCAAAAAGCAGTGAATTGTCTTTAGATTAAGAATTTAGTGAATGCCAGAAACATTTCTGAGGCTCTAAAAAATTGTTCTTTATAAATTATATACACACAAAAATGCCTGTACAGACACGGAATACAAATACACACTTGAACTCACTAAATAGTGAATTCAAAATATACACATGTCTACATCTGTCTTACCTGAATGTGGTCTATGTATTTAATGATGTGTGATGTGTGTGTATGTGTGGAGAGAGAGCATAGCATACATTGTTGGCGCCAATATATATTTTTTTGTCTTGGGAACCTATGAGCTCATAATGAGGCTGCAATTTAGTTTTAACTTCCCTATATTCTTAAACTTAACTTCCCTATATCGTTAAAGCTTTTGTTGATGATACACAATACATGCATATATTTGGGGGCACATATGATAATTTAATACATTCATATAATTTTTAAAGATCGCGGTGTGAAGGGGACATCTATCACTTTCAATGTCCGTCTTTTCTTTATGTTAGAAATCTTCTAATTATTCTCTGATGGCTATTTTGAAATATACAGGAGATTATTTTTATACTCACACTACTGATCTATCAAATACTGGGTCTCACTTCTTTTATCAAACTATATATTTATTTAATCACATTAATCGACCTGGATACATCCTCTCTGTCAATGCTGGTAAAAAATTGATCAACATATCTGGAAACCGGTGTGAAGTTACTAAGAGATTTTATTTCTTTTTTAAAATTTAATTTATTTTATTAAAACATCACAATTAAGGGACCTTCAGATAACTGTATTTTGTCAGGCTCAATAAAACAATTAAAACCCAAGTCATCAGGAAAACCTGTGTCCCTGGAGAATGAAGCTGCTCTGCGGCCTGCCCCATGGGGCGCTCCTGGGCGAGGATTTCGATGGGAAGACGGTTCCCTGGGAGGGCACGGACTGGAGGGCCGGCGAGCACCTGGCTGGAAAACCATCCCAACGTGCTGGACCCTTCAGAGGCTGGGAAAGGCAGACGTGTCCCCAAGTACTAAAGCAGGTTCCTGCAGCTGCTCGGTGCGTTATGTGCCCACCACCTGCTGCTCCCACCTCTGAACACAGTCCTCTTGCGATCTGTAATCCTCCAGAGGCCGATTTCAAAGTGCCACATGTCCCCACATCACGGATGGACTGCCTGCTACCTTTACCTCCCCTAAAAGTGCTCGTTTAGCCAGCCGGGAGCTGGGTCCCCGCTTTGGTACGCGGTCAGCATTGCACCAGCGTCCAGGACCATCTGGAGAAACCAGGCCCTGAACGCGGGGCAGGAGGGGAACGAGCAGGACAGACCAGTGTCCTGAATGGCCTCCCTCTTCAGGGTCAAAAGGGGTGAAAAGAAAGTCCCCGTGAGCAGTCTGGAAGGGCCTTAGCAGCGGCTGCTCTGAAAACACGTGTTGTCACCTTGAAAAGGACCCTTGGAGTGGTGCCCGCCGACGCCCTGGCTGCCGGAGCGCGTGCCCTGTCATTCTGACGCTGTGCCCGCACTTCTGCAGTTCTATCTTAGAGAAATAACACTTAGATTATGGACAAGGTGGTTATGAATCAGTATTCATTGCAATACTGTTCAGAAATTTCAGTGTAAATGACCATGATTTTAAAAGGTTAAATAATATAATACAAATAATATAAACCATACATAATTTATAAATAAATAATATAATATAATATAAATAATATAAGTCATAAATATAGCACCAGGCAGTTTGTGCATGGGAGTGTGCCTGCGTGTGTATACTGACGTGGGGAAGTTTTATGGCAAATGTAAAATAAAAGGATGTAGAAATATTAATTCTTGTATATCCCCAGGACACATATGTGCATCACATACACAGATTTGTACATACACACGTAAATGGGAAGAAAAAAATCTTAAATATTAGCAGTAAATTAATGGTTGCATTTATTTCCTTATAATTACTTTTCTTTTTATTCACTTATTATATGATGAACATCGTAACTTATTTTATTTTAAAAGGTATAAAAGAAACCTGGTATCTTTCTGAAGTATTTCTTTTTTCCTGTCCATTTGCTTCTTTTCAACATGAAATATCTTTTAATGCAGAGTAAACGTGGAAATGTTTCCCTGGAGCCTAAAATGCACATATTAAAGGTAATGAAAAGGTGCCGTTTTGAATAGCTTGTTGGCATTACTTTAGCAATTTAACTATCTTTATTCTCTCGGCCAGTTTCTTTTTCCTTTGAGATGGCTCAGAAATCAAATGATCTTTTCTAACTAAACAAATTCAGATGCAGTCACAAGTAATGACGGTATTACGTAAGCTCTGTATCTACAGTAAACCTGAAAACACGCATTCTATCAACTAGTAATTTTCCCAATCAGACTTTTATTTTACTGCGGCACCATCCTTTAAAGCTCCAATCATGGAGGAGCCTCTGAAGGAAAAAGCTGCGCTCTGTGTGAACTCAGCGGGGGACGAGTGTTCAAGGACCCAGTGTGCTTTCTACTCTCAGTAACACCGTGTGCTTTCTCTGTTTTGCAGTCATTTTCTCCAATTCAATGCAAATTCTTGTAATTTCCTCCAGAAATAAATGCTATAAAATGCCCTCACATGTCAGAAATAATACCATAGGCTGTATTTTCGTCAAAATTAAAAACCTATAGTCTAAGCCAGAGAAAGACCCCAAATAGCCAAAGTTGTCAGGTAGGAATACTGAAAATTCCAGCATGCAGCAAATGAATTAGTAAAAAGGAGCAGACATTTCCCTTCATTTCTGCTGCTAGCTGGTTCAATTTTTTATCTAAGTAAATACTTTACAAAGTATCACCAAAATGTCTAATGAAAAGCTAGTACTGTAATGACTTTCTAATTTTTAAGCCTGTCTGATGGGTGATGACTTATTCAAAGCTTATACAAAGCTTATACATGATGATAAAGAACACAACTCCATCAGTCCAGGACTGTTGCTTGGGTGTCCTGGATTTCAGACTGATTGGAAATTGCACAGGGTCTTTGAAAGTGCCTTGGGACTTTTTTACAGAGTATGAATCTACATTAGTCTAAGTCTTAATTGAATTATAATGTAGATAAAGTTAAGGAAGAGCAGATGGAGAAATTAATCCTAATTTAGAAATAATTATTTTTATAGTTATCATTAAAATTCTCAGTAGTCTTTAAAAATGAATGTAGTGGAACATGTCCGACTTATAAAAGACCATACATATTTATGCACATAACACATACAAGTCCAGAACTGGCATATCTGAGACGGTTCATCTTTCTGGGATAACCAATCAATGTGTAAGCCTCAGGACTGGCAGTCTGCTTAGGAGCGGCACATCGTGGGCAACAAACCCAATATTTGCCCACATCCTCATTTCAAAGGACAATAAAATGAATGGATTAATGAAGACTTTTTTATAAACACATTTTAAATACAAATGTTAAGTCATTCAATCATCATAACAATTCCCCACTGCAGATGAAGAAACCAAGGCACAGGGCAGTGTTGACTTAGGCACATCACAGTTAGAGAAGGGCAGAGCTGGGTCCAGAGACTGAGCTGCTCTCCTCGCCCTATGCCTTCCCACAGTCTCCATACTATTGGATGGCTCTTACACAGTTCCAAGGAGCCAACATCTCCAGTTCTGTCAGAATATCTCTGTTTTCAGTCTGTTTTATAGAGCTGAGTTCTGTTTGAAAATATATTTAAAAGACAAGGCACGTAAAATGATGTCAAACATCGCAAGTCACTATTTTAAAAGATGGTTTCTTCTTGAGAAATCTAAAATCCAACATTGTCAGCTGTAATTTGCATCATAGATAGCTCCTTTGAAGTATTTTTTTAAAATGAAGACTTTCAATTGATACTAGGAAAATGGTGGGAGTGCAGCATGGTGATGGGAGTTGAGGTACCTTTTTATGATGGGTTCTTTGGCCTGTAGACTGTCTTTGTAATCTTTCTGCAGTGGGGTGGTTGAGATATTTAATGAAGTTAGTTCTAGGAGAATGAAGGGAAGTTGGATGACAGCTGTATTTACTGGCTCTGAAGGCAAATGTTAAGCACTACCTGTTGGGTCTGTGCAATGTCTCCCGACTGAAGTCAGCTGCGTTTCTGTTGAGACAAAACAGAGAAAGATAGAACACACCACATCCTTCTGGGTCTGCTATTTGATTCTCATTTTCTCCCTTGATTTCTGCTGCGTATTGGTATACTTACCATGGTTTACTTTTTATATAGAATTTATACATATATATATAGAATTTCTTATCTATAGCTTATATGAATTCAAAGAAAATGTTTTTAACATGATTAACACTGTAATATCTAGACAAAACCTAGGTCTAGATACTAGGAGGGCTGTGCAATAGATTTTACCTTAATATGTGACAGTCTTTATCTAACAACCAGGCCTGAAAGTGGCTCATTTATTTTGTCATCGTAAATGCTGACGTGGACATACTGCAGAGCTGTCCAATTGATTGTAAAGAGAATGGCTGTTAATTGTGCTTAGAAAAAAAAAAAACAAAAAAAACCCAAAAAAACACTGATTCAAAATAGCCTGTTTTGTAATTGCATATAAACAGAACTATGAATTCATTTTAACAGATGTAGTTTTTTTTTTCCCTTTCACCGGAGTTTCTTAAATAAACCACTGCTTTAATGTACAATCCAAGATTAAATTATTCCTTTTGTTGCTAGATAATATAATATTTCTGTTTAAGTGTGCCTAATTTACTGCTGAAGATTAGACTGCCAGATATTTTATATTCCTATCAAGTCTAAAATTCACAAAAATGTTAATAGTTTTGAAACAGTGTTCTTCTGTCCAGATTTAAATTTCTGGAAAAAAAAAATAATAGTATTAACAAATTCTTAAGACTATTCCACCATGCCAGATGATAAAAAATGATTGTTCTATAATTATAGATACTATAATTTGATAAATAACAAACACATGTAGAATCAATATAACATATAGGCAAAGTATGATTTATAGCCAATGGTAGAAGATGATTACAGAAAGGTGTAATTTCAATATTACATTCATAAAATGTGTATTAACATTAAATGGCAAATAACATGAGCAGAGATAATACCTGCAGAGGTTCTCATGCTTATTAAGTGTTGAAAATGAAAGTAGGACATCTTATTGATTGGTACAAATACGTTCACCAGGTACAGAAGAGGAGGCAAACCATAAACTGCTTCATAAATACATAAGCTTTAAACAAAACACAGCTGTAGCAAAAGTTAAAGCAAAAAGACGTGTGGCTGTGTCTCTCACATTACTTACGGCCCTTCAGCAAGGGTAAGAAAGCAACCTGCCACTGGCAAAGAACGCTTGTGCCAGCCACGTGTTTCTTAAGCTGCTGAAAAGTTGAAAAAAAAACTTAAAATACAGTGGTTACAATTGTCATCTGATGTATACTTTTGTTGACAATATTTTTAGTCTACACAGCCTATTTCAGCAAATGCTACAATTAGAATAACATTAAAATAATAGCTGTCTGTTTACAGGAACTGTGTAACCATGTGCAAGCTACCAAAGACTGTAACAGCCCCACTGGGTCTTGACCAAGATAGAGCACGGTTCACACTGATAACCCAGTACAAAATTCCTGGGTTTTCCTGCATTGTGCCTTCAAATGCTCAGTAGAGCAAATAATTAACTCTCCAGCAATACTGGCAAATAAAGTCTTAATCCTAACTAAATGTTTCAGACAACTGATACATATTTCTTTAAGCTCTCATATTTATCCTTTTTAAAATTATGTTCATTTTTGTTAAAAATATTTGTAAAAGATATTCCATATTTCAATGGTTTTTATATATTAATTTATTGTGTCAGAGACACTGAGACTTTGGAAGCTACTTATTTGGGGTAAGATAGAACAATCAAAGGCATATTCTAAGGGCTTCAGTGTATTATAGCATAATAATTAAGATAGTTGATAATAATTTGGAATCATCAAAAAGTTATTATATTATGTCCTATGCAACCTTATGAAGGAGTCACACAATATGTAATTCATATGAGCAAGACAAATGTGCTTTTCTTTTTCTTTCTGGTTTTATTCTGTGTCTGTCTCTCTCTACTGAAGAGTATTCAGGAACCACTGCTTGCTGCTGACAAAGTCTCAGTAACCAGCAGGTTCTCCCATGGTTTCTAATCTTCCACTGCTTTGTGATCTCAAATAAGATAATTGCAGTGATACCAGTCAGTCTAAAAGTCTTTCCTATGGGGTAAATTATTCAAACCATAAAATATTAGCTTTATTTTCACTCTTGGTGGTCTTTTTCTTCCTTTTAGGGTTTTAGGAATGTTCTGGAAGACTGAGATGACAGGAAGCCTGCAATGCAATAATTAGAATCACAACTGCTAATTCAGGTCATGGCAAGATTTCCACTTCAGGTAATGTGCTGGTTATCTAATTGAAGAGTCACAGCAGGTGCAATGGGGACGCATCTATGGGAACGTGCCTAAAAATATTGACACTTAGAAATGTAAATGTGATGATTGGAAAGATGTAAGTGGATTGAAGTGTCAGGATGAGAGTCGAAGCACTCTTCAGAGGCAGTATGCACACTGGAGTAGCCAGACCAGCTCTTCCAGGTCCCTTTCATATGACATAGCTAAGAATCCTTTAGAGAAATTAAATAGAAGCCTTGATTTACAAAACAAATCACACTATAATTCTCAAAATACACTCTACCGTAACACATACCAAACGATCATGCAACAAAATTATCTAAGCTCACATAGTAGTTTTTACAGTAGCTCATTCTTTCGATTCATGTTTTCTAAGAGGAGAGACAAATTGAGAATGAACTCATGTGTTCTCAAGATCAGAATACGATTGACTGAGCATTCAGTTTGCAAAGTCTGACTTCCCATGCCTGGGTGGCATTCACTAATGTCCACTCTACAGAGGTGCTCTGACTGCCCCTGTTCTGAGATAGATGGGGTGTTCTTCCTGATCAGACAGTTTCACAGATTTAGGTTTGTGTATTCGGCAAGTTCCCTGGTACATCTGGGGCCTTTGACGTCATGTATTCATTTATACGACTCTGTTGTGTGAGGTAGAGACGGAGAAATGCCCATGGGATGTGGCCACATAGATCTCATAATGACCTTGACCAGCGGTTGCATTGAATGGTCAGAAGACAGTCTCATAGGCTTAAGAGAGAATGAGCAGTGAGGAAGTGGGAAATGACTAAAAACTGTTTCCAGGATCTTTGCTGTAAAACAAAGGAGGAAATAGGACAAACGCTGGAGGGAATGTGAGTATAGCGTGTTAGTAGGATGATAGGAACAATTGAAATAAGAGAAAATAATAATTCAGGGAGGAGAGGGGAGAATCTCAGGACCAAAGCACGTGAGATGTCAAGAGAAAATGGGGTCAAATGGGGACTCTGCTATCCACAGCAGCATGAATTGTGCCAGTATACATGGTTCCAGAAGTAGACGGGCTGGTTGCTTTGGAGCAAGGCAATAAACATCCCTTCCAGTTGTTCCCCAGATTTAAAAATAACTGGAAACAGAATGATGCAGAGGAGAAATCAGAGTCTTGTGTTTGGAAGCAGTGTATCAGAGAGATGCCGCACACACCTACTCACGGCCGCACTGTGCACAGTAGCAAAACCTCGAAACCAGCCTAGGTGTCCATCCATAGATGACGGATAAAGGAAACGTGGTGCAGGTTCACAGAGGGATGCCTCTTGGCCACAGAAAAAGAATGGAATCGTGCCACTTACAGAGACAGGGATGGGACCAGAGATCATTCTGTTCCACGAAATAAGCCAGGCTTAGAAAGGCGAGTACTACGTGTTCTCACTCACAGGTGGGAGCTAAAACAGGTGATCTCATGAAGGTGGAAAGTAGAATGATAGATACTAGAGACTGGGAGGGGGCTTGGTGGGAATGAAGAGAGGTAGGTTAACAAGTACGCACACAGATAAGAGACATAGCTCTATTGCGCAACAGCAGAGGAGAGTGACTAAGGTAAGCAACACTGTGCTGCATATTTGAAAGCGGCTGGAAGAGAGGAATTGAATTGTCTCAACACACAGAAATGATGAATGATATCTACTCAAAGTGACTGACGTCTCAAACACTCTGACCTGACCATTACACATTCTATGCATGTAACAAAATATCAAATGTACTCCATAAATATATACAATATAATATTATCAATTAGAAATACATTGAAGTTCAAGCATCTTCTTTACCACTCAGCAGTTGCATACCTATACAACCTTTCTAATTTCTCATTTCTGTCTCTATTAAATAGAGACAATATTGATATCCATTCAAGTGTTTTTATCACTATAGAACAGTATGCTGCCTCCTTACAATATTTTATAATTCTTTTCTATGGCATCTACCACTTGGTCTTCTAATTGTTAGCATATCTAGCTCCCCACAATACCCCATCTTTTTGAGACTAAATGTTATATACAGATTGTAACATTTTTTTCTTTGAATCCTGAGCACTAGCATATGAGCACATGGCTGATATTACAGATAAGGAAATTCATGCTATGTAACTATATACCTTTGGTATATAACTATATATATAACTATATAACTATATATAATTCATGCTATGTAACTATATACATTTGGTATATAGTTATATGTGACGACATCTATCATGGGCTTCAAATAAATAAAATTTGAAATTTTGTTTTGTCAAATAGCTTAAATAGTACACAGAAGATGAGCTTATAGTTAAAATGACATAGCCGGAGTATATCAGACCTTAAATATTCTTGGTGAGTGAACTGATAATTATCATAGTTCATTGGGAACTTGCAATATGGCAGGCATGGAGTTAAGGGCCTACTATATATTATCTCACTTGATTCTGACAGACTCTATAGTATTGATATTTTTCTCAGTCTGGAATAAGACAGCTGGTACTTCTGGAGCATGAGTCGTAACACAAGTCTGCTGAGTCAAATCCCAAGCCCTTCATCTCCTTGTTCTGCTACGATAGGGACAGATTATCTGGACCTGCCATAGTGGGAAATCCAGGATGCAGAGTAAAGCATATCTATGCTTCAGGTCACTCTCTGTGGCCCAGGCTCATATTATTGCAAATGAGAATAATAATAGTCCCAAATCGATCAGTAGTTACGGGGGCATAAGCAAGTTGATGCAACTGAAGTTCAAAATAATATGAGCTGGACAGGTGCAGCGGCTCACACCTGTAATCCTAGCACTCTGGGAAGCCAAGGTGAGTGGATTGCCTGAGCTCACAAGTTTGAAACCAGCATGAGCAAAAGCAAGACCCTGTCTCTACTAAAAATAGAAAAACTGAGGCAAAGGATCATCTGAGCCCAAGAGTTGGAGGTTGCTGGGAGCTATGATGCCATGGCACTCTACCCAGGGCAACAGCTTGAGACTCCATCTAAATAAATAAATAAACAAACACACAAAATAGCATCACCTATTACTGTTTTTGGAATTGCAGGTTATATGTATGTATGTGTATATCATTACATGATTCTTGTTTCTAAATATATGTAGTATATAGATATCAAGGTTCCTGGGAGTTAGTTTTGATAAAAGAAAAAAACAGAGAAAATAAGTAACAGACAGGTGCTCATAAAGACAAAACATTAAATCTAATCATTCACAGTGCTATCAGAGACATACAATAAATCCAGGATTAACAATTTGGTTATTCATGTTTAAAATGAAGTCCTTAAATTACTTTATTACTGCAGAGATTTTTAATTTTTTTATTTGTAACTATATTCATTCTCATCTTTGTTTCTCAGCTTTGTAGAATACCCTAAGTATAGAGTAACAAAAGTAATCAATCCTATATCTTATTTTATTTTATACAAATATATTGTTATCTGACAAGCATTTTTATCCTCATAATGCTTCCTGTATAAAGTATTTCTTACCTTTGTTAGTTATAGAATCTTCTCTGGAAAATCCACTAATACACCGCCGGTTAAGGTCTGTGACAATAGTCACAAGATAATGTAAGAAAAATTGTGAAACTGGACATAAATTGATATAACTGCAGAAGCCCAGGGTTTCATTTTGACAGTTGAACCAACAATCTGTGTTGCCACATAAATAGGCTGTTATCAGTCTTAAATTTTCAGCCTGTTTTTCACTAGCTTTTCTCTATAGTTTAACTGATTTCTCATAGTGTTTCTTCTAATTTTGAAAAAAAAATTGACAAAATGATCATGTTTTCAATTGTGGAATTGAAAGCAGGCAATAACTTTTAGTGTATAGGAGTGAGTCAGTCCTCCTCTTCCTTGGCAGACAGAGGTTCCAATGTGACCCACACTTTCAGGATGACCACGGCAGGAACTGTGCCCAGATCATGTGCAGATTCTCAAAAGTTGAACACGTCACTTTTTCACATTTCATCAGCAATATCAAGTCACATCCTAAAAGGAAATGAGAAAGCATAGATCTCCTATTCCCCAGGCTGGAGACAATGAAGAAGATTTTCAAACACCTCTAAGAAACACAACACTGGGGTTATAATCCGGCCTCAGCTAGACAGCTGGCACCTTGAACCACCTGGACTCCAGCCTGCCATCCCTCCATGCTATGACGCTCCAAAACTAAGGGAAATAAGATAGCCTGTGGCTTCCCCCCCCCCAAATATTATTTTCCTCATTGTACAAATCTGAGAATATTTTTTCATATATTCTTTACAGAGAATAGGTCTTAGCCAGTGTTTTTAAAGCTATGAATCCAGCAATGAGTAAGGTTGAATCTTTGCTCTGTGAGCTTGGAAGCCTTCAGAGAGGACATATACTTAACAAATAAATAGTCTCGTAAGAGATGAGAGCTTGCTGTGCTGGGTGTCACTGCTGCACTCAGCATCTCTATTCCAGTAGCCTTCCAGTTTCCCTCATTTAATTTCTAATTGTTCCCAAGTCACCATAAGTGTCAATCTTGTTTTAAATTTTTATGCTAAACCTGTAGTTTGGTAGAATGTGCATGAAAACCTGAAGGGCCTCAGCATGCATAAGTTAAAACGTTCTTTTATTCTGTTCCTGGGTAGACATGAGCATAGGCGATGTTTTAATCTCACTAGATAAGAGACTTGTTACTATGCTAATTTAAATTAATTCTATTCATTTAAGCTCTGTTTATGGAAAACCAAATGCAGACTTGAGGATAAGTCAATCACCAATGGAATTCATTCCTGCTCTAGACAAAAATATGGTTTTACCTACATTTTCTATGTTGATTTTCTGCACTGAATAAATAGATAACCAAAGAATCTTTTTCACTGGCACTAAATGTCCAGGTGGTCAGTAATTCATTTAACTTATGAGTCACTGCAGTCAAAGACTATATACAGTATTTCCAAAACTAAGATGAAGCTGCTCTCTGAAGATATTTTTCAGTCATTGCTTTCCTGATTTTCCTTCTCAGCTGATGTGCTATTTATAGTTAGATGAAATTATTCAGTGTTGGTGGTCTGCATTTCCATGCCAGCATTATTTCCTATGTTAGAAATGGGCTAGTCCTTTTTGATTCTGTTGATTCTCCCAGCCCTTGCCCAACCATCTATAGTTGGTGTGTGGGATAATGTTATAACCCTGCTAACGTTATTTTCAAAAGGCAAATAAGTATCAGCCCAAAAGAAATTAAAATGGAAGGACTAGAGGCATTGCAGAGGCTCATACATTCTGATTAGGCAACAGGTACCAAGCCCCAACTCCTGTGTTTATCCCCACTGGACTCTCCTCCTCTCTCCAGTGACCCTTGGTGTAACAGGGGAAATGGTCTAAAAAAGAGTAAAAATGAGTTTCGTCTCTCTAAAACCTCCTCCACTCTTTTTGTGAGTTGAAAACTGCCTTCCTCCCTCAGGAGAGTGATCAGGAGAGGAAAGGGGTGTCCTTTGTTTTTTGAATCACAGGAGATGGCTCAAGGGCAGAGTTCATGAAATTGTCTTAGCCCAGGATGAGATGACTCAGAACCATCCACTATATTTGAAGAGCAGTAGCTTGAAGCTTAAAACCTCCCCCTCGAAAAGCTCTGTATTTCTGCTCAGTAGAAGGATGTTGGTAATTTAAGATGGGAGTCTGCAACCTCCTCATTTTCCCACTAGTTAACAAACTTCTCTTTCGTTCCCCTCAAATCACTTGTCCTCATTCTGTGATGTGCCAAACTTTCACTAACACTGAGGCCACCTTATGGGTGCCTGAGCTGCATCCTTCCACTTTACCTTCTTAGAACTTTGTTTCTCAAACTATCTATGGAGGAAATGAGAGTCTCTGAAAAACAGATTGTCACAGGTACATCTCAGCAATGGATAAAAATTTACAAAACAGCACTTCTGTCATTCCCATACCATAGTAGTTTAAAAACAAACCATAACAACCTTTTCAGCAGTGACCTAAGCATATGCCAGGTTCATAAACTCTTATACGAGTTTTGTGTGATGATAGAGGTGAGGGGTTTAGTAGGAGTTGGATGGCAGTAGTGAAGAGAAACTGAAAATGTAACCACTAATACTGACCTGAGGTCATTCAATAATTCATTTAATGAAAATTTGATGAAGATAAGAGGTTCAAGATACTCAGCATGTATTCTTTGAGCTTCTCCTTTAAACTATCATCAATCAATGTTATCATCCAAACTCTTTTTACATTATCAGAAGTAACTAACTGGTGCTTACTGCGTGCATCCTATTATTACAGAAAGTGAAACAATCCTGTTGACATTTAGGCAGAGGAAAATTAATTTGCTGGTCTACTTGAAATTTAGTTGGAAACAAAGAGAAGTGGACTTATTAATCAAGCTTAATATTTGAAGAGATTATATTCATGATATTTTCACACTTTAGCATGATAAATGAGTAAATTATATTGTTTATTAAAAGATAATAGAGCAGATAAAGAAATCAGGAGTATGATGTTGGATGACATGTTGTAGTATTAAATATGTAAAGTGTCTTTGTGCTGCTATAACAAATATCACAGACTGGTTAAATTATAAATAACATACATTTATTTCTCCTAGTGCTGGAGGCTGGGAAATCCAAGATCAAGGTGCTAAAAGTTTCCTTGTCTGGTGAGGGCTGCACTCTGCTACCAGGATGGGACCTTGTTGCCCAGAGAGGACCTACCTTGTGTCCTAAAGTGGTAGAAAAGACAAAAGAGGGGTAAGGTACTCCCTCCAGCCCTCTTATTAGGGCTCTAAGCCCATTCATCTACCCTCATAACTTAATCACCCCTTAAATATTCCAAATCTTAATACTATCATATTAACTGTTGAGTTACAATATATAAATTTTAGGGAACACATTCAGACCACAACAAAGAGAAATTTTCCAAAGTACATTTTTGTTGAGACAGAATCTCACTTCACTGCCCATGCTAAAAGGCAGTGGCATCATCATAGCTACAACTCCTGGGCTGCAGTGAGCCTCCTGCCTCAGCATCCTGAGTAGCCAGGACTGCAGCTACCACCACACCTGACTATATTTATAACAATATGGCAGTAAATACCTGGGTCTACTCCCTTCGCCTCCTATATTCCATTCTTGGAGCTGAAGAAGTCAGCAACCCGAAAGGCCACTTTGTCCAGACAGCAAACAATGCCAGTAAAAGCTTTTTGTCTCCCGATCAAAAACCAGGACAAAGGCAGCCGAGCAACACCTGAGACTTTTAGATAATAACCTTGTGCTTCAAATATTCACCACTGAAAACATGCAGCCCTTTCCCCACAATGTCAGCACAGGCTGAGCAGGGAGCCTACACTCTCACCCTTAGGGAGTATCATGTCAAGAAGCTTTATTTTAGGAAAGAGAAGAACATTTGGGCAATATGGGGGCATCTGAGTAAAAATCAATATCGTTGTAGAAGTTCTGGGAGAACAAGAAGCCTTACCTGGATTAGTTTTTTTTTGTTTGTTTGTTTGTTTTCAGGGTAAAAGGATTTTAATTATTTATTTATTTTTTTATTAAATCATAGCTGTGTACATTGATATGATCATGGGGCATCATACACTAGCTTCATAGATAGACCGTTTAACACATTTTCATCCCACTGGTTAACATAGCCTTCCTGGCATTTTCTTAGTTATTGTACCTGTGGCTCAAAGGATTAGTTTAAATGTAGGTTAACTAGGACAAATAAATAAATGAGCAATTATTTCAAATTATGAAGACTTGAGAATAAATCCCTTTAAAAGATGCAGTCATGAAAACCTTGCTCCCTTTTTCTTAACAATTAAATTTTATTTCAAACCACAAGATTAGGTGTGTACTGAGCCTAGGAAATCTTCATGTGATTTCCTCTGTTCTTTCCAAGACTCCCAAAGAACAAACTAATAATGTAGCTGAAAACCCCCTTGGTAATTGCAGCAAGACTACAAATGAATGAATTGGATATGATCAAGCTAAAAAGCTTTTTCAGAGGTAAGCGTACAACAACTAAAGCTAATAGACAAACTTCAGAATGGAGAAAATATTTGCATGCTATGAATTTGACCAAGGACTGATAACCAGCATCTATATGTAACTCAAACTAATCAACAGGAGCAAACAATCCCATCTATCACCGGGCAAGAGACGTGAATAGAACTTTCTCTGAAGATGACAGACAAATGACCAATACACATATGAAAAAACTGCTCATTGTCTCTAATCATCAGAGAAATGCAAATCAAAACCACTTCAAGATATCACCTAATCACAGTGAGAATAGCCCACATCACAAAGTCTCAAAGCTGCAGATGCTGGTGTGGGTATAGAGAGAAGAAAACACTTCTACACTGCTGGTGGGATTACAAACAAATATATTGGAAAGAAGTATAAAGAATCCTCAGAGAGCTAAAAGTGAACCTTCCATTTGATCCCACAATCTCATTACTAGGCTTTTACCCAGGAGGAAAAAAAAAATTGTTTTAT
This sequence comes from Loris lydekkerianus, assembly GCA_963574355.1. Lineage (NCBI taxonomy): Eukaryota > Metazoa > Chordata > Mammalia > Primates > Lorisidae > Loris > Loris lydekkerianus. Next base: position 36,558 of record CAUYPK010023076.1, read on the forward strand.
CATGAGGACATTTTCACTAGAATGTTCATTGCAGCTCAATTCATAATTGCCAAGTTATGGAATCAACCCAGGTGCCCATAAACTCAGGAAGGGATTAATAAACTGTATATATATATATATCATAGAATATGATTCAACCATAAAAAAGGAGACTTTACGTCATTTGTATTAACCTGGATGGGATTGAAGAACGTTCTTCTTAGTAAAGTATCACAAAAATGGAAAAGCAAGTATCCAATGTACTCAATACTAATATGAATCCAATAGTTCAATGGCTACCCACACAAGAGGAAAATACCATTAAATTCAAGTGGGTTGTGAGTGGGAAGGGGAGAGGAGAGGAGGGTGGGGGATGGGTAACCCTCTCTCATGAAGGCACAAGTAAGGGTACACAGCACATCCTCTGAGTGAAGGGCTCAACTACAGAACTTTACCTAATGAACACAAACAATGTAAGCTAATCATTAATTCGCATCCATGTATTAATCTGAAATAATGTAGCTGAAACCAAACCATCAATTAGAAATTCATTGCAGGGCATTAGTTTTTCCATGACCTTGGACAGAATCCTGCCTAGGAGACACTAGCAGTTATCACTACAGGGAATGGTTTCCATCACACAGCCCTCAATTTAATTAAATCAGCATTTTGTGCTCCAGCTGTAACATTTTAAGTTACTGCTGTACACCAGGTGTCCAACCAATGAGCTCAAACAGAAAGAAGTCACAGCTGACATCCTGGTATTGGGTCAAGCAAATAGCCTGTTGCCTTAGGAAAAGAATTAAACAGTGAAGCCTTGAAACATTAGAGTCAGATTAAACATGGACAGCATGGTAGAGAGAAATTTGCTCACTTCTTGGAAGATCTTGGTAAATAAATCAAAATAAAAGAAACACACTGGCAGCACACCTCAAAAATCTCTTTTTTTTCTGGAGAAATTATAAAGAACATTTGTACAATTTATACTTCAGCTTTAAAAATATTATAGGGATGACTCTCATGGTCCTGTGTGCATAAGTGGCTATAAATCCTTCTATAAATTTTTATTGAGTAGTTAACTTTGTACCAAACATTATTCTAGTTCCAGAGTCATCATGTTGGACCAGCCAGATAAAATCCATGCCTTCTCTGAGCTGACTTTCTCTCAGGCATGGACAGAAATATGCAAGCCAACGCAAGTTTAAAATTATTTTAAAAGTTATAAGTGCCATGAAGAAAATAAAAATGGACCTTGAACTTGGGAGTTAGCGAGGTGGGTGGAAGACTACTTTACATTGGGTAGTGTCAGAAGGCCTGTTTGAGGAGGTGAACTTGAACCTTTGTAATGAGTGTGGAACAGGCATTGAACTCTAAGAACAGGAAAAATGAGAACCAATATTCTGAGTCAGGAAAAATTTGGAACATGTTAGTGAAAAAAAAAAAAAAAAAAAAAAAAAAAGGCAATGTGTCTAGGGCACAAGTTATGAAGAAGAAAGAGGAGACCAGGTTTGATGTGCCGAGGGAGCAGTCCCTCTCTAGCCAGTCACTTCTTTTACTTAGAGTTCAGCATGAAAACATAAAACAACAGTCAAAAACAAAGCAGGAGGAATCAGGCTACCAGACCTGAGACTGTACTATAAATCGATAGTGATCAAAACAGCATGGTATTGGCACAAAAAACAGAGAAGTAGATGCCTGGAACAGAATAGAGAACCAAGAGATGAATCCAGCCACTTACCTTTATTTGATCTTTGACAAGCCAATTAAAAACATTCAGTGGGTAAAACATTCCCTATTTAACAAATGGTGCTGGGTAAACTGTTTGGCAACCTGTAGAAGATTGAAACTGGACCCACACCATTCACCATTAACTAAGATAGACTCTCACTGGATAATAGATTTCAACTTAAGACATGAAACTATAAAAATACTTGAAAAAAGTGCAGGGAAAACTCTTGGAGGAATCAGCCTGGGTGAATACTTTATATTGCAGGTTATACCTCTGATAAAGGTTTAATAACCAGAATCCACAGAGAACTCAAATGTATTAGCAAGAAAAAAACAAGTGATCCCATCTCAGGGTGGGCAAAGGACTTGAAGAGAAACTTCTCTAAAGAAGACAGATGCACAGTCTACAAACACATGAAAAAGGCTCATCATCCTTAATCATCAGAGAAATGCAAATCAAAACTACTTTGAGATATCACCTAACCCTAGTAAGAGTAGCCCACATAACAAAATCCCAAAGCCAGAGATGTTGGCGTGGATGTGGAGAAAAGGGCACACTTCTACACTGCTGGTGGGAATGCACACTAATACGTTCCTTTTGGAAGGATATTTGGAGAATACTTAGAGATCTAAAAATAGACCTGCCATTTGACCCTATAATTCCTGTACTAGGTATATCCCCAGAAGACCAAAAATCACAATATAACAAAAACATCTGTACCAGAATGTTATTGCAGCCCAATTCATAATTGTTAAGTCATGGAAGAAGCCCAAGTGCCCATCAACCCATGAATGGACTAGCAAATTGTGGTACATGTATACCATGGAATATTATGCAGCCTTAAAGAAAGATGGAGACTTTACCTCTT
>CAUYPK010023077.1:0-29941 GCA_963574355.1 Loris lydekkerianus
GGGGTTAGGTGATATCTCAAAGTAGTTTTGATTTGCATTTCTCTGATGATTAAGGATGATGAGCTTTTTTTCATATGTTTGTAGATTGTGCGTCTGTCTTCTTTAGAGAAGTTTCTCTTCAAGTCCCTTGCCCACCCTGAGATGAAGTCACTTGTTCTTTTCTTGTAATACGTTTGAGTTCTCTGTGAATTCTGGTTATTAGACCTTTATCAGAGGTATAACCTGCAAATATTTTCTCCCATTCTGAGGGCTGTCTGATTGCTTTACTTACTATGTTCTTGGCTGTGCAGAAGCTTTTTAGTTTGATCAGGTCCCAGTAGTGTATTTTTGATTCTGCTTCAATTGCCTGGGGAGTCCTCCTCATAAAATATTCACCCAGGCAAATTCCTTCAAGAGTTTTCCTTGCACTTTCTTCAAGTATTTTTATAGTTTCATGTCTTAAGTTTAAATCTTTTATCCAGTGAGAGTCTATCTTAGTTAATGGTGAAAGGTGTGGGTCTAGTTTCAATTTTCTACAGGTTGCCAGCCAGTTCACCCAGCACCATTTGTTAAATAGAGAATCTTTTCCCCACTGAATGTTTTTAATTGGCTTAACGGTAAGTAGCTAGATTCATTTCTTGGTTCTCTCTTCTGTTCTAGACATCTACTTCTCTGCTTTTGTGCCAATACCATGCTGTTTTGATCACTATTGATTTATAGTATAGTCTCAGGTCTGGTAGCATGATTCCTCCTGCTTTGTTTTTGTTGCTGAGTAATGTTTCATCACCACTATACTTACATAACTCTATCACAGTCTACTGTTATCTTCGTTTTCCCAATTCAAGTAAAATATCAAAACCTTACCTAATTTTAAGTCCCTTTACCCTCCCTCATCTTTAATCATCTTCTATATCTCTTATACTTTGAGAACCACATCAAACAATGTTATAATTTTGCTTCAACTGTCAAATATAATCTGGAAAACTCAAGGTCAGGAAAGTCTTTTGTATTTACTCCGAGTTTTGCTCTTTCTGCTGTTCTTTCTTGCTGATGTTCTAAGATTCCTTCTTTTGTCATTTTATCATTTAGAAACATTTCTGTGGTCATCCTTTTAAGGTAAGTCTGCTAACAACAAATTCTCTTGTTTTCTTGTCTAAGAATGTCTTGATTTCCTGCTTTATTCCTAAAGGATATTTTTGTTGGATATAGCATTCTGGGCTGGCCAGTCCCTTTTTTCAATGCTTGAAAAATGTCGTGCTGCTTCCTTCAGGTCTTGGGGATTTCTGATGGTTTCTGATGGGAACCCTACCATTCACATTGTTTTTCTCCTATATATGTCATTTCTCTATTACTCCTTTCAAGAATTTTTCTTTGTCTTTAGTTTTCAGAAGTTTGATTATACTGGGCATGGAATACTTTGACTTTATCCTATTTGGGGTTTACTCGGCTTCTTAAGTCTTTAGATTTATGCCTTTTGCCAACTTTGAGAATTTTTCAGCCCTTATTTTCTTAAATTTTTGTTTAGCACCACGCTTCCTTCTTTCCTTCGTAGGTTCCCATGACATCAGCAGTAGATCTTTTGTTCTAATCTCACAGATCTTGACATTTTGTATTTTTTCAGCCTATTTTCTCTCTGTTCAGACCGCATATTTTGTGTTGTTCTCTGAGTTTGCTGATTCTCTTCTCTGTCCTCTTGGCTCTGCTCTTAAGCTTCAGCCAGTGACTTAGTTTTTGTCTATTGTGTTTCAATTCTAAAATTTCCACTTGGTTCTTCTTCATGTCTTCTGTTTCTTTCCTGAGATTTCTATTTCTTTGCTGAGACATTTGATTTCGTTGCTGACTTACTATTGTTTTCATTTGTTTCAAGCATGTTCATAATTGCTCATGGAAGCAATTTTACTGCAGCTGCTTTAAAATCCTAGTCAGACAATGCCAACATCTGTACCATCTTGCTATCTGTGGATTGCCTGTTCTCATCCAAATTGAGATTTTTCCGCTTGTTGATATATGTGATTTTTGACAGCATCCTGAATTTTCTTTCTTTTTTTTTTTTTGACAGAGTCTCACTCTGTCACCCTGGGTAGAGTGACATGGTGTCACAGCTGACAGCAACCTCAGACTACTGGGTTAGAGCAGTTTTCTTGCCTCAGTCTCCTGAGTAACTGACACTAAAGGTATCCTGTCACAACACTTGGCTAGGTTTTCTATTTTGAGTAGAGACAGGGTCTCCCTCTTGCTTAGGCTGGTCTCAAACTTCTGACTTGGGCAATTCTCCCTTTTTGGCCTCCCTGAGTGCTAGGATTATTGGTGTGAGCCATTGTGCCTGGACTTGCATCCTGAATATTACTTTATGAGACTCTGGATCTTATTTAAAGTTTCTGTTTGAGCAGACTTTTCTGACACTGCTCTGGTGGGGAAAGGAAGAGGCCAGCTTTTTACTGCCAGGAAGCCCAGGTTCCCCACTTGGCCTCTGCTGATACCACTCTGGCTGAGAGGGGGAGGTCCACTTTATTGCTGCTGCCTTATGACATCATGGGGGGACAGGGATAAAAGTCCTGGCTCCCCACTAGCCTTTATCTGATACCACCCTACAGAGAGAGTGGGGAGTGGGAGGGGCACATGGGCATGCAGAGGGTGAGGATGGATGTCGGTGCTCTCCACCTGGCCTTTGTTTAGGGTGGGCGTGGGGTGGCATGTTTCCCAGGAGTCTGGTTGCTATAGAGTGGTTATTATCCAAAAGACCAAAAATCACTTGGTAACAAAGATATTTGCACCAGATTGTTCATTGCAGCTCAATTCATAATTGCCAAGTCTTAGAAGAAGTCCAAGTGCCCATCGACCCATGAATGGATTAATAAATTATGGTATATGTATATCATGGAATACTATGCAATATCAAAAAAAGATGGAGACTTTATCTCTTTTATGTTTACATGGATGGAGCTGGAAAATATTCTTCTTAGTAAAGTATCTCAGGAATGGAAAAAAAATATCCATTGTACTCAGTACGACTATTATTGAAACATTTTCTGTCTTGCTAGGCTGCCCACTTCCTGTTCCTTTGGTTTGATAGAGCATATTTTTCCTGGGGCTTTTCCTGTCTGTGCCCATTGGCATTTCTAGCTTGCTGACTTCTCTAGAATCTAGTCTTGGATATATTAGCAAAAGGAGAACATGGGAAACTCATGTCTGTGTTGCTCCTGGGTCCTGAGACCTCCCACCAGCCTTCCCTCTTCTCTCTACCTTTCAGAGCCTTCTTATGTTTGTTTTATATATAATGTTTAGACTTTTCAGTCACCCTTAGTGGAAAGGAAGAGAGAGAAATTTATCTTTTCCATCCTGTCCCAGAAACAGAAGGCAGTCATGAATTTTTGACTTGTTTTGACTCTAATTTGTAGGTGGGAACCTCAGAGACTTTCTATTGACGAAAAACCCCAAGAACTGATGACTTTTCATTTTGTTCTTTTTCATTCTGCCTGTTTTTCCTAAAGTGACATTTCTTTACTCTGACCTACGTGGCTGTCTCAGAACTGGTTTGCATATGTTGTGTTTGGAGACTTAGCAAGGAGTCCAGTGGGCTGGGACAGATGGGAACTATAATTATGGAGACACCAGACAGTAGACTAAGAAGTTTAAACTTTTGGCGTTGGGGAACAATTTTAAGTGTTTAACTATAATGATGATAATTAGGTGATTTGTCCAAAACATAGAATAAGTGTTAAGGTATAGAGGCAAAGGAATCACGGGAACTTGGCACAGGGGAGAATCCCAGCGTGCAGAGGACAAGCAAAGAACAGACACCAGTAAAGCACGGTCATCCCCTAAGGTTCAGCCCCGACTCCGCCTCCAGGATTCTCCACCTGCAGAGGGACAGGCAATGAGGCCCCTGGAAACAGCAGGAGTCTGTTGAACAAACATTTCTTGCAAACCTACTATGTTCAAGATCCTGGAGAGTTAGTAAAGGGGCATTTAAGATCCTTGCTCTCAAAAAGTATACAGTACTTGTCATTTTCTGGATTCCTTCTCATCCTACTTTCTCCTTCTGTACCCACAGGACCAGACGACACATGCCCTACCAGAATCTCTCCGGTGATTTTGCTCAGGGACAGAGAACATTAGAAACCAAACACAGACAGACAGGAAAGCAGTTCACCCAGGCAGCTCGCCATAGCTGCCTTCACCTGACTCTGAGACAGAGTGAGGTGTGCTCAGGTGACCTGTTTCTGGGTGGCTGCCACAGCACACTCCCCACACCTGGCACTGCTCGGGGAGAACAGGCAGCAGCAAGGGCGTTCCTGGCCAGAGAACATCTGCTTTCTCTGGCAGGGTGTCGTCCATGCCCTGAACAGAGCCTGGCTGTTCCTGGCTGTTCCGATCTGTGCCTTTCCTGACAGGGACATATGTGGCCCCATGGGGAGTGGACGTGCCGCAGGCAGAAGATGGTATTCGGGAGAAAATTTCCCAAAGTCCTCTGCATTGGCCTGACTCTGGTCATTGTCAATCTCCTTCTGGCACTTTATGCTAAAGGGGCTTTCCAGAATTTGATTCTGGGTGATCCCCACCGGGAGCTCCAGGTGTCTCTGCCTGAGCCAGATGGCGCAATGTTTAAGAGACTCTCCAGCTTGGAGGTGGAATTGCAGCATCTGAGTAAGTTCACAGCACTAATTTAGAGGGGATGTGTTGGTGCATGTGTGTGTGTGTGTGTGTGTGTGTGTGGTGTGTTGATGGGCACTTAGAAAAAAGGGAGCATGGAGAGAGGAAACCGGTGAGAGGTCACATTGTCATGTTTCACTTGCTCACTGAAGCATCTGGCGTTGAATCCTGTGCCTCCAGAAGGGAGACATGTGCTGAGAATTAGGTGAGCAGACGTGGGAATCAGGGCAGACAGTGTGGGGACAGGCAGCAGGGTGTGTATGTGAGTGGTGTGTGTGTGCACGTGTGCTTGTGCACACGCGTGATCACATCCACAGACCTGCAGCAAGGAGCAGAGTAAGAATCCCTGAGAGCCTCAGGAATGTGCAGGCACTACCCTGCTGTTAGGTCCGTGTGCCACATGGGCTGTTAAAGAGAGGACGTGAACTCTGGGGCATAGATCTCAATTCCATTTTGCTGTTTGTTCCTATCATGAATTAACAGGGCCCTGTTGGAGGACCTAAGGTCAATCTTGATAGGGCTGTCATGGCTGTGTGACTTTCACAGCTTATCTCTCTCAGCCTCAGGTTCCTGGTCTGCAAATGGAGATGATGATAGATAAGGATGGATATCTACCTGACCTCCCAGGGTTTTGTGAAATACAGGCAAAAAGCGATCTATAAACCGATACCCACCAAATTGTAACCTCTTCGTTGAAAGTTCAGGGTGAGATTTCTGCAAGTTCTGAGGTCTGTTTGTGATTCTGGCTCACTGTGGAACTGTAACACCTCTGCATTTTATGTGTCTGTGCTCACCCTGCCTCCCAGGTGCCAGGGATCAAACGCTAAACCCTGAAGGGGGGTATTGCCTGTGTGAGCAAGGAAGTGACTGCTCACGTGTTTGCACATGGGGTTGGAGTTGTGGAAAGTCTTTTTTAGTGAGAACTTAGTGTTGTCCGGGTTTGGGGTGAGGCAGAGGGGTGGGTGGAAGGCAATTCAGGAAGAGTAAAAGGAAGAAAGAGAAGACATCAGGGAACGGGAGAGACAGAGGAGGCAATTGAGAGAGGAGATAAGAAAAGGCAGAAGGAGCAGAGAAGTGAGAGTCTGGGGAGAGAGAGGAAGAATTTACGTGGGGACAATAAGAGCGAAAAAATAAAATAAAATGAGATGGGGGGAGCATAAAAGGAGCGAGGAGGAGGCAGAAAGCCCCCATAGCATCTTCTAGCTCCCCCTGATAAGACTCAATGTGTTTTATCGTGCTACAATTTTCCAGAAGACAGGTGTCGTGAGGGCTGGTTCCACGAATGTCTCATTTACCAGTCATTTCTGCGCACACATAGAAATCACTAGGTGAATACACGAATGAGTGAGTGTAGGGAAGAGAGAAGAGGACAGACAGACAGGAATGAGGGAACAGTGATATAGGGCAAGACAGTGGATGAAACGAAGGGGGGTGTCAGCTCCCTGGGCCCTGGCTCACCCGGCTGAGTCAGACGCTGCCGGTGCAGACACGCTCAGTGTGGCTTCCTCAGGAGGATGCCCACGGCCCCAGGTGCTGACCCAACACCACTGGCACGCCTTAGCACAACACTCAGACCACACCTAAATTTTCACCCCTCCCAAGGCTCATCCGACCGGCTCAGCCCTCTCACACCTTAAAATAGCAGGAGTTGGACCTAACGCCCAGCTACTCTTTCTCTCAACTGGGACACAACGTGCCACGGAGAGCCATCCCGAGCCATCCAGTCTATTTCCCTGTCCTTTGCAGTGACTGGTTTTTCCTTTTCTTTTCATTTTTGGTGCTCACACATTTTATCACTCTAAAATGGTGCGACATGAGAGACTCGCCACCGCCTGAGATGAACCTCAAGTGTCTTCTGGGCCCCGAGTCTAGGTCGCCGATGCTCTTCTGCCCTGCAGGGGTCCCTGTAACTGAAGACCTGCTCATTGCCTGTCATACTGGCTGCTGTCCATCTCCAGGGTTCCAGGAAGACTGAAGAAAACCATAACTTAACAAGGATATTTAGATAAATTATGTAAATAACCAAGAGTGAAAGAAAACACATGCTGATAATTATGTCCCTATTGAGGGAGGGATCAGTGACTCTGCACCAGTTTGCTGGGACCTCCACAGGGTTGCTCAAAGCCCCACCAGCGTGATGTCCATCAGGTGTCTCTCCTTTGGGGCTGGGCAAGTTTCTGTTTAAGATTTTTTTTATATATTAATTTTTAAGTTTTATTGTAGTACAATTTTCTGGAAAGCAAATCTATAGACCTTATTTTTCTTTCCCAGTTTGTTTTGATCATTCTCTTTTTGTCTCAAGCAGTTCCATAGTTGAGTTTTCATATGCCAGTCTTATGCCACTTTCCAAACATGCTCTCCTACCAGTTACACAACTTCCCTGCTTCTTTTGGGGGGCTATACACAGATCTAAGATCTGGCCCCATTCTGCTCCCCAAGTCATGGAGTTGCCTCTATTCCAGGACTATCTCCTCACCAAGTGGGTGACCCTGCCTTGCAATCATCCAGAGAAAAAGGGGTGGCTTCCACTAACTTGCAGAGAGATGTTGGATTGGCTAAAGTTGATCCTGTCAGTCTGGTGGAATTTAGTGGGGATTTAGGAGAGGATTAGCGGGAACTAATTGGGTCCAATGTTAGAGTGCCTTGACCACCATTTTGGGGTTTAATGGCAAGGCATGCCATGGTCACTAAACACAGAAATTGTTACTTTTTCTCTTTTTGTTGAGTTCACAGATTGAGCCTGAGGGAGTTCAGAGCACTTGTGCTAAGACTCCCCAGCACAATCTTACAGGGTTATTGTAAAGGTGAAGTAAATAATGGGTAGAAAGGAGTAGTGAAATTTGTAGGCCATTTTACAAATACTATTCATCCATGAGTTAATACTTCATGGATCCTGGAAGATCTGTACATGAAAAGTCCTCTGCTTGGATCTGTCACTATTGGTTCATTATTCTGAGTTAAGGCAATATTTCTCAAATTAATGTGACCATTTATATAGATAATTGTTAAAAATATATATTCCTAGACTCAATGTCAGACTTACTGAGTGAGAGTCTCCAGTGGCTGTGTGGGATTCTATATATTTTTTCCTTTTATTTTTTGGGGAGACATATTGTGTGTTTAATAAACTTTTGAAGACATTCTTATAACCAAGCAAATTGGAAAATGCAGGACAAGGACATGTCCAATGTCAAAGTTTCTGGTAAATCAAATGCATGGGAAGTAAAGGGGTAGGTGGATGATGGTGGTGGTGGTTAGAACAGATTTGCCTTTGTTAGCCACCAGTAGTGTAACACAATGTTTCTCATATTTTACTGTACAGAAGAATTTCTCCTGTACAGTAGAAATTTTTTTTCTACTGGTTTTTTGAGAAATGTAGATTCTCATAACTTCCCCTTCCTATATCCTCACCTGATCTGGAGACTCTGATTTTGGGATATGAATGGAGAGCTACATTTTTATTTATTTTTTATTTTTTGAGATAGAGTCTCACTATGTCACCCTCGGTAGAATGCCGTGGCATCACAGCTCACAGCAACCTCAAACTCTTGGTTTTAGGCGATTCTCTTACCTCAGTCTCCCAAGTAGCTGGGACTACAGGTGCCTGCCATCAAGTCCAGCTATTTTTTTGTTGTAGTTGTCATTATTGATTGACAGCCCTGGGCCAGGTTTGAACCTGCCAGCCCCAGTGTATGTGGCTGGCGCCATAGCTTCTGAGCTACAGGCATGGAGCCAGATCTACATTTTTAAATAATCATAACTGATGTTCTGATGTAAATGATTCTCAGACACAATTGTGAAAAACATTGGTTTTTTGTCAATATATTTCTTAGATGACAATGAGTTAATCCCTAGAGGAGCCTAGGAGGTGTGGAACTGGTGTTCTTTTTTTTTTTGAGACACAATCTCATTATGTCACTCTCAGTAGAGTGCTGTAGCATGACAGCTCACAGCAACCTCAAACTCTTGGACCTAAGCAGTTCTCCTGCCTCATCCTCCCAAGTAGCTGGGACCGCAGGTGCCTTCCACAACACCTGGCTATTTTTGTTGTTGTAGTTGTCATTGTTGTTTGGCAGGCCCAGGCTGGGTTAGAACCCACTACCCCCGGTGCATGTGACCGGTGCTTTAGCTGCTGAGCTACAGGCACCGAGCCAGACAAGTAGGTTTTGATGGAGCTAAAGGGAGAGGTATGTATTAAGCGCATACCTTTTCAGGACAGCCTTGCATCGCTCTGTCAAATTCCTTTGACATAGCACATCCTCTGGGCCAAGAGCTTATATATTTCAGAATTTGAAGAGTAAACCATTTCAAGGAAATTAGGGTGGAAAGCAATGCCTAGGTGACTGAGGATCAGCTGAAATGTTTTCTTCCACACCCCCATCCTCTTCATTTGCAGAAGAAAGTATAAAATTGGCTCTGAAGCAACAAGAACACGTGAACAAAACACTTCAGAGGGCGACAGATGTCCGAAAAGCAGTGAAATTCAAGTCGAATGAACCAAGGAAGCACATAGCCCACATGAAGCTCTTCCCACACTCACCGCTCTTCAAGCAGTGGGGTGATGACCTTTCCGAGACCCAGCAAAGAAAGGCCCAGGCCCTCTTCCAGGAGTTTGGTTACAATGCGTACCTCAGCAACCAGTTGCCCCTCAATCGCACCCTCCCCGACACACGAGATCCCAGGTGGGATGGACTAGGGGGAGCTCCCAGAGAGCTCAGTCTGATTTAAGAGTGAGCTTTGGGAGCAGTGGAGGTCAAGGGTTGGCCAGAGGGTTGGGGTAGTGGGGAGCTGATGGAGAAGGGGTGCAGGTTGACCAAGCAGAGTTCTTGTTTTCAATCTGTTTTATGACAGCTCAGGGTATATAGCTGACTGGTCCAAATAGTCACAGTCCCTTGGAGAAGAGCAGAGATGAGCAGAGGTATCAGAGAAACAGATCCTTTAGAAAGTTTGATCCAGAGAAACAGAGATTGATGGGTCTAATGAATGATCTTACTGAAGAGAAAACCGAGGCTGAGAAAGGACATGTGCCAGTCACCCAAAGTTCATAGCTCTGCTTCCTTCCCTGCTTTTCCCTGAATTCCCAGCTTAGATTCCTCTTTGTTATTAAATCTAATTTGAAGTGTCTTCTCTCTCCTTCCCCTTCTCTTTCCCTCTCCCATCGTTTTTTTTCTCCTTCTACTTCTCCCAACTTCCCTCATAATTTTATTGTTGAGATATAATTTACACACCACACAATTCATCCATTTAAAGTGTACAATTTAATGTTTCTTTTTTGTTATATTCATAGAGCTGCTCACCATCCCCACAATCCATTTTAAAACATTTTCATCACTTTAAAAAGAAACCCCATTAGAGCCACTCCCCATTTCCCCACAGCTTCCTAGTCCCTGGGTAACCCCTGAGTTACTTTCTTTCTCCGCGGATTTATCTATTCTGGATCTTTCTCATAAAAATGGAATCATGTAATATGGGATTTTTCGTGACTGGCTTTTTTCACTGATCATAATGTTTTAAAGGATGATGCATGTTATCACATGTATGAAGATTTCATTCCTTTTTATTGTCAAATAATCTTTTGTATGGATTTACCACATTGTGTTCCCTATTCATCAGTTGGTAGACATTCAGATTGTTTCTTCTTTTAGACCACTGGTTCTCAACCTGTGAGTTGCGGCCCCTTTTTAACAACGAAAATACATTACAGCATTAGGAAGGTTGAGAACCACTGTTTTAGACTATTATGGATAATGCCACTGTGAACATTCTTTTTTTTTTTTTTTGAGACAGAGCCTCAAGCTATCACCTTGGGTAGAGTGCTCTAGCATCACAGCTCACAGTAACCTCCAACTCCTGTGCTTAAGCGATTCTCTTGCCTCAACCTCCCAAATAGCTGGGACTACAGGTGCCCGCCACCATGCCTGGCCATTTTTTGGTTGTAGTTGTCATTGTTTGGCAGGCCTGGGCTGGATTCGAACCTGCCGGCTCTGGTGTATGTGGCTGGTGCCTTAGCTGCTTGAGCTACAGGCACCGAGCCATGCTCTGAACATTCTTATACAAGTTTTTGTGTGGACAAATGTCTTCATTTCTCGTGGGTATAACCTAGGGGTAGAATTGCTGGGTCACGTGATAACTCTATAGAAAGACTTACAAATAACTGTCATACTGATTTCAAAAGTGACTCAATCATTTTGTGTCCCTACCAGAAGTGTATGAGAGTTCTGAGTTTTCCACACACTCACCAACACTTATTATTATTTGTCTTCTTAATTATAGCTATTTTACTGGGTGTGAAGTGGTACCTCATTGTGGTTTTGATTTAAATTTCCTGAGGCCTAATGATCCTGAGCATCTTTTCATGCTTTTATTGGCTGCTTGTTGATCTTTAAAGAAATGAAGATGAGAAGTAATGTATATTTGGAGACTTTCTTCTTCTTTTATTTTTTTTAGAGACAGAGTCTCACTTTGTCACCCTCGGTAGAGTGCCATGGCGTCACAGCTCACAGCAACCTCCAGCACTTGGGCTTAGGCGATCCTCTTGTTCTCTTACCTCAGTCTCCAGAGTAGCTGGGACTACAGGTGCCTGCCACAATGCCCACTTATTTTTTTGTTGCAGTTTGGCTGGGGCTGGGTTCGAACCTGCAACCATTGGGATATGGGTCTGGCGTCCTACTCACTGAGCTACAGGTGCTGCCCGAGACTTTCTTCTTTTAAAAGTTGTTTTATTTACCTTTTTACTATTGAGTTGCAAAGCACTTTGTATATTTTAGATACAAATTCCTATCAGAAATATGATTTGCAAATGTTTTATTCCATTGTGTGGGTTGTCTATTTGTTTTTTAATGGTCTTCTTTGAAATACAAGAGTTTTGAATTTTGATTACGTATATTTATTTTCTCTTTGGTTGCTTGTACTTTTGGTGTCATATCTAAGTGACTGCTGCTTGATGGAAAGTCACAAAGATTCATGCCTATGATTTCTTCTAAGAGTTTTATAGTTTTAGCCTTAAATGTAGGCCTTTAGTTCATTTTAAATTAATTTTTGTATGTAGTGTTACATAGGGATCCGATTTTATTCTTTTCTGGGTGGTTATCCAGTTGTCCTAGCGCCCTTTGTTGAAGAGTGAATTGCCCATTCTCCACATTGAATTATTTTGGCACTATTGTTGGTGATAAATAAATTATTTGGCACTATTGTTGGTGATAAAGTCAGTTGGTGATAAATATAAGGGTTTATTTCTGAATATCAATCCTGACCCACTGAGCTATAAGTCTACCCTTATTCCAGCGACACATTATCTTAATAACTATGGTTTTATAGTAAGTTTTAAAATAGAAAAATGTGAGACTTCCAACTTTCTTCTTCTTCAAGACTGTTTTCTATATTCTGGGACCTTGAATTTACATATGAACTTTAGAATTAGCTTATCAATCTCTGAAAAGAAACTTGGGATATTTTTAATTTATTAAATTGTTTTTTTTTGTTTGTTTTTTAGAGACAGAGTCTCACTTATCACCCTGGGTAGAGTGCCGTGTCACAGCTCACAGCAACCTCCCACTCCTGGGCTTAGGCGATTCTCCTGCCTCAGCCTCCTGAGGAGCTGGGACCACAGGTGCTCACCACAATGCCCGGCTATTTTTTTGTTGCAGTTTGGCCAGGGCCGGGTTTGAACCCACCACCCTTGGTATGTGGGGGTGGCATCCTACCCACTGAGCGACAGGCACAGCCCTGGAACCTGGGATATTTTCATGGGGATTTCACTGAATCTGTAGAGCAATTTAATGGAGGATTGCATCTCAATGATAGTCTTTTAATGCATGAACAGAAGAAATCTCTCCATTTATTTAGGTCTTCTTCAATTTCTTTCAATAATACTTTGACTTTTCAAAGTATAAGTTGTTCTCTTCTTCTGTTAAATTTATTTCTATTTGTCTTTTTGATGCCATTGAAAGTAGCATTGTTTTCTTTCTTTAACATTTTATTTTACTTTATTTAAATTGACAACATTGTTTATATTTATATTGTACAACACAGTGCTTTAAAATACAGATGGTGTTTACTAGAGTACAGTGTGAATGTTATATGAACTGTACACAATTATTGTGTTGATATACATCATAACTTTTAATAGATCAAGAAATGTTAACTTTTTATAAATTTGCCACTTAACTCAATAAAGCAGCTTTTTTAAGGAAAAAAATAAAATACAGACGGTGCCCCCAAAATGTATACATATTTTAAGAAAGGAAAAAACTGTATTAAAATTTAATATTCAGGTCATGTTTGACTTCTGCAATTACAAGAGGTGATCAAAGGTGACTTGCATTCCTCTTTTGTTATCAGTACAGAGCATATCATATTGAGTATTATAATTTTAATACAGTGCTTTCCTTTCTTAAAATGTGCATACATTTTTTTGTACCCTCTGTATGTATACATTGTGGAATGGCTTACGTTTAGCTAATAACAAATACATTAATCTATGTAGTTATGATTTTTATGATTTAAAACACAAAATCTATGTATTAGCATTTTTTAAGAATCCTACATATTGTTGTTAACTGTAGTCACTATGCTGTACTATAGATCTCTTGAACTTGTTATCTATATACATATAAGGTCATGTGATCGTCCTCTTATCTAATTGAAATTCTGTATTAAATTTTTATTTATTTTCTTGCATTTCACATCTCCCCAACCCTCCTCTATCCACCACTCCAACTCTTGGTAACCACCATTCTACTCCCCACTTCTGTAAGTTCAACTTTTTTGGATTCCACGTATATGTGAGACCATGCAGCATGTGTCTTTCTGTGCCTGCTCATTTCACTTAACATAAAGCCCTCCAGACTCAACCATGTTGTCTACAATAACAGGTTTTCCTTCTTTTTTTTTTTTTTAAATAACTCAATAGTATTCCGTCATGTATATGTATCACATTTTCTTTATCAGTCATCTGCTGATGGAAACTTAGGTTGATTCCATGTCTTGACTATTGTGAATAATGTTGCAATGAACGGGCGAATGGTAGTGCAGCTTTCTCTGTGACATACTGATTCTTTTCCTTTGCGTAGATATCTAGTAGGAGGATTGCTGGATCATACAGTATTTCTCATTTTAATTGTTGAGGTATCTCTATACTGTTTTCCATAGTGGCTACACTGATAAACATTCCCATCAAAAGTGCTCAAAGGTTCTTTTCCACCCACATCTTCACCAATATTTGTTATCACTCTTTAATAATAACCGTTCTGACAAGTATGAGGTGATAGCTTATTGTGGGTTTAATCTGCATTTCCCTGATGATTAGTGATGTTGAGCACTTTTCTCATATATTTTTTGGCCATGTGCAATCTTCTTTTGAGAAATTTCTATTCAGGTCCCTTTGCCCAATTTTTATTTGTTTTCTTGCTATCAACTTGTCTGTGTTTTTTTTTTTTTTGACAGAGTCTCACTTTGTTCTCAGTAGAGAGCTATGGTATCACAGCTCACAGCCACTTCAAGTGATTCTCTTGCTTCAGACTCCTGAGTAAGGGGGACTACAGCTGCCTGCCATAACACCTAGCTATTTTTACAGATGGGATGTCACTCTTCCTCAGGCTGGTCTCAAACCTGTGAGCTCAGGCAATCTACTTGCCTAGGCCTCCCAAAGTTGCTCAGATACAGGCATGAGCCACTGTGCCTGGGCTGTTCTTTTTTTTTTAATTTCAAATTAATATAAGGGTACATGCCATGAGGTTACATTGTTCGCGTTTATTAGGGAAATTCCAAGTTGTAGTTGAGCCTTTCACCCAGGAGATGTGCCATTGTGTCCATTGTTTTGTGTTTCTTAAATATTTTGTATATTAACCCCTTATCAGATGTATGATTGACAAACATTTTCTCTCATTCTATAGATTGTCTTTTCACTCTTTAGATTGTTTTCTTTGTTGTGCAGAAGCTTTCTGGTTTGATATGTTTGCTTGTGATATTTTCCAAAAAATTTATTGTCCAGACCAATCATAGAGATTTTTCCTTCTATTTTCTTCTAGTAGTTTTATAGTTTCAGGTTTTATGTTTAAGTCTTTAATCGATTTTGAGCTGATTTTGGTACATAGTGTGAGGTAAGAGTTCTATATGTGAATATTCTAATTTTCCCAACACTATTTACTAAGGAGATGGTCCTTTTCCTCATTGTGTGTTCTTGACATGTTTGTCAAAAATTAGTTGGTTGTAAGTGCATGAGTTTATTTCCATGCTCTCTATTCTGGCCCTTTGGTTTATATTTTTATGCCAGTACCATTGCTGTTTTGATTACTATTACTTTGTAGGTAGATTTTGAAATCATATAGTATGATGTCTCCAGCTTTGTTCTTTTTGCTAAAGACTGTTTTGGCTATTCTGCATCTTTTGTGTTTTCACAGAAATTTTAGAATTTTTTTCCCATTTCTATAAAAAGTGTCTTTGGAATTTTGATAGGGATTGCTTTGAATATGCAGATTGATTTGGGTAGTGTGGACATTTCCGCAGTATTTCTACTGCCAATTCATGATCGTGGGATATAGTTTCACTTTTTTGTGTCTTCTTTAATTTCTCTCATCAATATTTTATAGTTTTCAGAATATATTCTTTTACCTCCTTAGTTAAATTTATTCATGTGTATTTTTTTCTGGTTATTGTAAATGGGATTGTTCTCTTGATTTCTTTTTTTAGGTAGTTAGCAGGGCTACTGATTTTTGTCTCTTGATTTTCCAACTTTACCGATTAACAAATTAGTTCTAACAGTTTTTTGGTGGATTTTTAAAGGTTTTTCTATGTTTAAGGTCATGTCGTTGGCAAACGGGGACAATTTAACGTCATTTTTGTTTAGAGACAAGGTGTTGCTATTTCGTCTAGGTTGGAGTGCAGTGGCATGATCATAGTTCACTGTAACCTCAAACTCCTGCCTGAAGTGACCCTCCTTACCTCAGCCTCCTGAGTAGTAAGGACCTCAGGCACGTGCAATCATGTGTGGTTAATTTATTATTATTACTATTATCATCATCATCATCATCATCATCATCATCATTGTCAGAGATGAGGTCTTGCTTTGTTGCACAGGCTAGTCTCAAGCTCTTGGCCATAAGTGAGCCTCCTGCCTCAGCTTCCCGAAGTGTTGGGATTACAGACATGAGCCACTGTGCTCAGCCTTAACTTTTTCTGAATTTTCTTGAAGTTTGCTGAATTTCCTTAAAGTTCTTTGTCAGAAATCCCATATATCTCCCATATATTTCCATTTCTTTAGAGTCAGTCATGGAACTTTATTTTGTCCCTTTGGTAATGTCATATTTCCCCAATTTTTCTTGATTGCTGTGACCATGCATTGGCATCTGCTTATTTGTAAAAAAGTAGGTACTTACTTTAATCATCACAGGCTGGCTTTGTCTGTGAAAACACTTTACCAGTCATCCCATTCAAAGTTTTTAGGCAGGCTGTTTGGCATGATCCAGGAATTCCTAGTCTGGCTGGCCTGGTGTCTGGGTCAGAAGGTGGGTGGGCCTGGAGCCTGGATCTCCTGTGGTAGACCTGTTAACTGGATCTGCTAGGGTGGACGGGGGGCTGGGGACTGGCCTGAAGCCTGGATCCACAAGGGCTAACTTTGTGCTGTGGTGGACTTCAAGTTTGACTTTGCAGAGGTTAGCCAGACACTGAGATGGGTCTGGAACATGTGTGTTCTGGGACAGGTCTATAGCCTAAGTCTAAGGTGGGGTAAGCCTGGGTCCTGGTTCCCTAAAGGATGGACACAGGCTTGGTGCTAGGCAATCTTGGAGCCTTATCTTCAGGGGCCAGCCAGGAGCCTGTGCCCTTGGGTGCTGGCCTGATGACTAGGGTGGCAATATCTGGTTTGTTATTGGAGTAGGCCTAAAGCCTGGAGAGATGGGAGTCCATCTCAGTTCTGGAGCCTGGAGCTACTGGGGCTGACCTGTTGCTGAGTGTTGTCTGGAGTCAGGTGTTACTGAGGTCAGTTAAGTGGTGGGTGAACTTTAGATTGAGTCCTTATGGTTCTGGAACTTAAGGGCTGCAGAATGGCCAGCATGGTTCTGGGGTGGGCCTGGTGTCAATCTATGGGTAGTTGTTTGGAGTTTGGCTCCATGGGGGTCTGCTTGGTGCTAGGTTTTATTGGTGTAAGCCTGGTGTTGAGGTCCAAGACCAAGTTTCATGCTCACAATTGTCTTCTTCTCCCAGCTGTATCTCTTCCTGTGCTGTGCTACCTGGGGTTGGGGGAGGGGTGACATGGGTAATATAAAAATGGTTCTTCCTACCTTCTTTAATGCATCTTTTCTTATTATTGTACTACAGCCAGCTATTATAATTTCTCAGTTAGCTTCCTTAGCTCTTGTAAAGGTAGTTTTGAAGATCTGCTAAACTGATGTCTCTGGGGTGGGGGTGGTGATTAGTGGAGAGTCTTATTCTACCATGTCCTATTCTGCAGGCCCCCTATTCTAATATTTTGAGTGCTCTTTATTTTTTTCTTGGTCAGTCTGATTAAAAGTGTATAAATTTTGTTGATCTTTTCAAAGAATCAAATTTTCATTGGCTTTCTCTATTGTTATATCTATTCTCTATTTTATATGTTTACACTATTATCTCAGTTACTTCTTTTCTTCTGCTTGCTTTGGATTTGGTTTGCTCTTTATTTTATAATTTCTTAAATGGAAGGTTAGACTATTGATTTGAGGATTTTTTTTTTTTTTTTTTAAGGCAGAATTCTGGGTAGTGCCTGTGGCTCAGTGGGTAGAGTGCTGGCCCCATATACCGAGGACGGTGAGTTTGAACCCAGCCCCGGCCAAACAGCAACAACAACAATAAAATAGCCGGGTGTTGTGGTGGGTGCCTGTAGTTCCAGCTACTCAGGAGGCTGAGGCAAGAGAATTGCCTAAGCCCAGAATTTGGAGGTTGCTGTGAGCTGTGACACCACAGTACTGCCCAGGGTGATAAAGTGAGACTCTGTCTCTAAAAAAAAAAAAAAAAGGCAGAATCTCATTCTATTGCCCTGGACCAAAGTACAATGGTGTCATTGTAACTCACAGCAACCTCAAACTTCTATGCTTAAGCGATCCTTTTAACTCAACCTCCTGAGTAGCTGGCCTTACAAGTCCATGCCATGGTGCCGGGCCAATTTTTCTATTTTTAGTAGGAATGGGGGACTCATTCTTAGGCTGGTCTTAAATTCCTGAGGTCAAGCAATCCTCCCACCTTGGCCTCCTAAAGTACTATGATTATAGACATGAGCCACTGTGGCTTTTTCTTTTTCAATATAGGTGCTTACAGATAGAAATTTCCTTCCAAGCTCTGTTTTAACCATAGCCCATAAATTTTTTGCTTGGGAGAATGTTGTGTGGAACTGGATAATTAGTCAATCACTTTATTGAATTTGGGTAGATATTAAATACCAACTGTTGGGGTCCTGCCTTGGGAGCAGGGTTCGCTAAGACCTGTGGAAACTGGCAACGATTGACTGAAGAAATATAGAGTTAGAAATGGCGGTAAAGAAAGAGACATGAGACATAGACTAGAATTAAAAGTGGGAGCTCAGGGGTCCATTGCCCATTTTGGGCTTCAGGCAATGGCTCCAAGTGTTTGCTCCACTCTGATTTTATTGACGTCTATTTGCCCAGAGGGTAAGATAAGGGAGGGAACAAAGATGCCAGCATTTTCTGAGTGAGCAATCAGCTCCTATTATTACTATTATTAACCTTAAGGGTGGCCTTCAGAAATCTGAAATCTGAGCCTTGTATTGGGAAAGCCTCCTGCTTGAGATCACAGATTTCTATGGAGGTGTTAAACTCCGCTAGTTCTCTGTGGAGTAAAACACCACCAGTGTTAATCTCTTCTGAGGAATTGATGGGAGGAAGGCATTTTCCTTTGATCACCACCACAGAGGATCTTCCTCTGCCATAAGGGATATAAGCTGTTCTGCCCATAACTCAGGGCTCGAGCTACTCCCTTGGTTTCTGTCTCAGGCAAAAGCAAATCTCCACAACGGGTATCTGCTTTGCCTGTTTAATGGGCAGGAAATGCCCTAGAAGATCTTTTCCTAGGACATTGCCATAGCCTCTTCTATGACCATTATTTTCCTCAGAGTGCTCAAAGACCCAGCAGGATGTTTGTAAGCTATATTCCCAACAGGCTAGAATTTCAGAAAAGGCAAGAAGCTTGCTAGCAATGGCTAGCTTAAATGTAAACTAGCTGACTTTTCCTTATTTGGCTCATTCAACTTACTTTTTAATTTTCCTCTTTTTCTGGGGGTGCTTTCCTTTGCCAAGAATACGGTCTTCAGTCCCCATTCTCCCAGCACCAACAAATAATTAAACACATGAAAAGGCAGTGCCAAAAATTAAAGCAGAGGCAGAGGAACCAACAAGGATGTACATCAAATTCTTTAAAACTCAGTTCTTCTTTTTAATGCACATAATCACATCAACAACCTCCAGTTTTTCTTTCCTCCACCCTGTCTCCCATGAGCTCTTTTGATTATTATCCTAGCTATATTCTAAATGCTTTCACAATACTTGTCTTATCCACACCTCATGTTCTCTTCCCTACCTTTTATCAAGAGAGGCAGGCAATGTGGTGCATGCAGTTCCAAAAAGAATAATCCTCTTCTCCCCCTTGCTTCCCCAGCACCTGATCTGAAATGTGCAGACCAGAGCTGTCCAATAGAATATTTTTTCTTTTAAATATTTTATTTTGTTATTTTTATAGATTAAGAAGCTACAAGTGCAGTTCTTTCTTTTAAATATTTTATTTTAAAAAAATTTTATAGATTAGGAAGTTACAAGTGCAGTTTTGTTACATAGATATATTGTGTAGTGAAGTCTGCATTTTTCAGTATAACCATTAAGAAATAGAATTTTCTGCAATGACAGAAATGTTTTATATCTGTCCTATACATTTTGATAGCCACTAGCTATGCAATGGCTATCAAGCACTTACAATGTGGCTCATGTAACTGAAAACTATATTTTTAATTTTATTTAAATTATTTTAAAAATGTAAATAGCCAAAAGTGACTATTCACTAAAATATTGGACAGTGCAGCAGAAGACATTGAAAATATGTTGATTGGATGACGTCTAGAGAAACTCATCTCTAACAACTTTCCCTAGTGGAGAATCACAGTCATAACCACTCCCATCCCCACCCCCACCCCAAGCAACAGTAGAGAATGAGGACAGAAGTAGGTAACGTAAGTTCTAGGTATCAAAGCTGGAAAAATAAACATTATGCATGTCACAATTTTGCCTAAAAACTGCTGTTGTATAGAACAAATAAATTGATTTATATACATGCAAAAAGACTTTAATCAATCATAGAACATAGTCTTACATTGAGATTTCCTAAGGCAAATCATGCCAGCAGCAAGGCCAGCTTCACAGGCATGCACCCTATACCGTCACACTGAATCCCACATTTAGAAGGTCTCCTCACTTGGTGCTTTACTAACACCATCTTGAAATTCTTAAGTGTTTTTTCACAAAGGGCCCATATTTTTATTTTGTGATGGGTACTGCAATTTATGTAGCTGGTCCTGCCAATGGCATTTTGGTGGGCTCCCTATTAGAGACTAAATATTAATGATCAAGGTTCCTTTCTGCTTATAGCAAAGGTGCCCACCACAACGCCCAGCTATTTTTCTGTTGCAGTTTGGCCGGGGCCGGGTTTGAACCCGCCACCCTTGGTATGTGGGGCTGGAACTCTACCCACTGAGCCACAGGCGCCACCCCCCAAAATAAAAATTTAAACACACACACAAGTATCAGATACTATGTTTCCATGTATATAAAAAGTCCAGAATAAATAATTCTATAGAAATAGAAAGTGTATGAATGGTTGCCTGTGATGGAGGCAGGGAGGAAGGTGTGGAATGGATTGAGGAGAAACAGTGACTGGTAATGGGATGGGGTTTCTTGTTATGTGATGAAAGTGCTCTAAAAGATAGTGGTAAAGGTTATTCAACTCTGTATCATAAGATATTTTTAAAATTTATAACATTTATAAAAATACTTTTAAATGGGTGAATTTTATCTCAGTAAAGATGTATAAAAGTGAGGAGTCATTCAATGGGTATAAAGTTACAGTTACATAAGATAAGTTTTAGATGATCACTGTGCAGCATAGTGCCTGTAGTTAACAACACAGTGTTGTACACCTAAATATTTGTTAAGAGGATAGATCTCATATTAAATGCTCTTATCTCTCTCTCTGTCTGTCTCATACACATACACATGCATGCACACTCAAAGCAATACAGGGAAACTTAGAGTTGATGGATATGTTTACTATGTTTGATTGTAGCAACGATATCATAGGTTACGCATATGTCCAAACTCATTAAGTTGTATACATTAAATATGTACACTTCATTGTATATTATACCTCCATAAAGCTGTAAAAATAAAATGGTAAACTATTGCCTAGCATATGGTAAGCATTTTAATAATTGTAGGATAGGACTTAAAAAAATGTCAAACGTAATTTTCTAGATGGTTTGCCACCTGTCTCCAGGACTGAAGTAGAGGGTGTGTCCAAGGTGACTGAGGCTCTGAGAACTCGGGGAAAGGCAGCAGTAATGGTAGAAGGAGAATGTGGAGATGGAAGATAAATGGGAATTCCTTTGGGGGTATATTGAGTGTTCAAGTGGAAATATCTACTGAAAATTAATAAGAAAGAAATGGTTTTATCCACATAGCCTAAGAATTTTGAATAAATGAATATAAAAGGTCCTTGTTATTGTGCTCAGCCACTGAGAGTGTGGGTTGTCAGTGGGTTGATTAACATTGTATGTAGTGGAGAGGAAGATTGGATAGCAGTAATTATAAAATTGATCTCTTGTAGGTGTTTTCAGAAGACATATTCTTCACAGCTGCCTTCCCTTAGTGTCATTCTCATATTTGTGAATGAAGCTCTGTCCATTATAGAACGGGCCATCACCAGTATCATCAACCGGACCCCCCCTCGATTGTTGAAGGAGATCATCTTGGTGGATGATTTTAGCTCAAATGGTGAGCAACTTGATCTAAGAATCACTGTAAAAATTACTACTTATCATCTGTGGTTGGCTGGAAAGAGGTTTAGCTTAAAGTTTAACCATCTTGGATTTAAAAGGAAGATCACTTGTTGAGGGTCAATTTGTGCTGACCACATTTAATGTTTGCAAAGTCAAGACAGAAGATTATTATCTTCATTACAAAGACAAGGAAACTAAGACACAGGTCACAGAGTGTGGCCATATTGCATGGCAAATCAGCAGTGGAGCTGGGAGGTAGGCTCAGGTCCAAGTGACTCCCAAATCACCTGTGCCCTTCCTGTGCACAAGGAGTTCTGACAGGGTGAAGTGGGTCTCAGGAGGCCCTCAGATACCAGGAAGGGATTTACAGTTGTTCCTTATGAGGAAACGACCAGTCTCCTTGGGCCATTAAGCCTGGAGAAAAGAGAGCTTTGGGTGCTGGCACTCTGCATAGTGGCAACAGTTCTTGCTCATAGGATGCCCTGGGTGCCACTCCAGCCCACCCCAGGAGGACCCATGGGGAAATGGGACATAGCAGACCTAAGTCCTTGCTTTCTGAGTTCATAGTCACAGCTTCTCCCTTATAAGTGCTATGTCCTTGGTTAACTTCTCCATGCTTTGGTTTCCTTATATGCAAAACATGGAAGTTGATAGTAATAGCTATCTCATGAGTCATAGTGAGAATTAAATGAAATAATAAAAGCAGCAAACATTGTTCTAAGCACCTTATGTTGGTCAAGAAACTCACTCTACATCACAAAGGTGGTAAGTGAGAGAATTGAGATTTGACCTTGAACTTGAGAGTCCAGAACTGTGACTCAAACCACTATGTTCATGGATAGAATGTATAAATTATATATAGTATTTAGCACGTGGTGGCCTCTCAGGAAGTGTTAGCTCTTAGTTTTATTAATTTTGTTCATCAAATAAGTGAAACTAGAATTAAGTTACAACATCTTAGAGGTTTGGGCTAGCAATAAGGAAGACTTTTCTAACTGTGAGGGCTGTGAGGTGGTGGCTCAGTAGAGGCAGATTTTGTTCTTTACTCGTGCTAGACAGGCTTTCACGGCTTCAGGTTGTTTCTGAGGTGAGAGAGAGGGACAGAAAAATGATCACTTGAAACTTCCTTTTGGATTTTCAGATACTAAAAATACTTCTCTTCATCCTTTGCATACCTTCCCCTTCCAATGTAACTATAGAAAAACTAAGGTGTAATTCTTAGAGCAAAATTCCATTGAAAAAGAGAATACTGATTTCCTTTGCTTCTGGTCACAGACACGGATTCAAAATTGTACACCTGGTTTGGTGAGCAAAACATAGGTGTTAGATTAGAAAGATATCTGTCTTAGGCATCTGAAGATGCCCTGGTTCTGGGAGACCTCAAGCAAATCCTCCTGCC
Source organism: Loris lydekkerianus (assembly GCA_963574355.1). Lineage (NCBI taxonomy): Eukaryota > Metazoa > Chordata > Mammalia > Primates > Lorisidae > Loris > Loris lydekkerianus. The sequence goes on from CAUYPK010023077.1 coordinate 23,058, forward strand.
TTTCTGGAACTTAGCTTCTTCCTGGGGCAAACGCATGGGTGTGCTGGAAGACCACTAAAGGTATCTTTTTCTATGAAAAAATAAATTGGCCTAACACCCTATGTTTTATCGGGTATAAACAAGACTGAATTCAAGACTTTTTCCTCTGCAACAATAAAATCAAAGATACAAGATTAAAAACAGAGCAGACATGTAGAGAAGGCAGAGAAAGCTCTCTATTGTTCTAAACTGCACCCCTATTAGTACGTAACATATTCCTCTCACTTGCGTCTGGAACCCATTTTTGTTTTCCATAGAGATGATTTGTTTGGATGGGGCACAAGAAGGGAACAGTTAGCCTTTCTTTGGTGTTACAGGGACTGGAAACAGCAGAGAAAATAAGACTCGGAAACCGAGGTGGGCCGGGGGAAAGGGAGTGGGGAAAAGAACAGCATGGGCAAAGATGTAGAAGCCAGCAGTAGCCTGAGCGGACGAGCCGAGCGTAAAGGGCTGGGAAGAAGCCCACCAGGAGGGCCATGCAGGAGCCCAGGTCTACTGTAGAAGATTCACTGGAATATCTTTAATTCTTGTATGGGACTAGAGGCATTATTAATATTTCTAAGGGGTGACTCAGAATCTATGGCTCAGAGAATTTTGAAGTTGGAAAGGTCCTGATGGGTTATCTGGTACTTCTCTCTGAGTTCAAGAAATAGACAACCCCTAAATGGGAAGTGTTGCAGAATTAGGTAGTGACTGTGTTAGAGACTAGATATCCAGGTTTTATGGCAATTCCTGCTGATACTGTTTTAAAGTAGTGCCCAGGTGGGTGCAGGCACTGCTCACCTTGGCTACCCCCCAGCTCATTCCCGGTAGGAGCCAACAGCCTTAACCCCATTGGCTTAGCACCATAATAATCAAGTCACTCACTCTCAATTGGCAGGAAAACTAAAGGTATGCTTGGAGCCTGTTATTCTAAGATGGGGGAAATTGTAGTGCCATAGCATGATTGCTTTCAGGTCCTGACCACTCTAGGTCTCACAAACATACTCTTCTTTTGAGAGTGCAACCAGCAAGAATCTCATCTTTTCGCCATGGGGAGAAAGGAGAAGGAGGGAGGACTTGATAAACCCAACCAGGTGTGCCCACTGTCCTTAAGGCAGTGTGACATAGTGCTTAAAGACAGCATGAGTTCACACCCAGGGCTGCCTACTGCTAGACATATGACTTGGAAAAGTTTCTTAACCTCTCTGTGCCTCAGTTTCCTTATCAGTAAAGTGGGTATACCATACTGGCTACTTCATAGGCTTCTTTTAGAATTAAATGAATTAATATTATCAGTGAATAACTCAGAATTATTTGGTTAGATATTTGAATCTGAGTAGCTTTCATACATGTGAGGAATTCAACCGGAGGTCTGACTCAAAAGACAAAGGCACAGAGAGGCTTGATTAGGAGAAAAGGGGAAGAGGCTCGGTGCCTGTGCTCAGTGGTTATGGCGCCAGCCACATATACTGAAGGTGGCCTGTTCGAACCCAGCCCAGGCCAACTAAACAACTGCAACAAAAAATAGCCAGGCATCGTGGCAGGCACCTGTAGTCCCAGCTACGTGGGATGACACAAGAGAATCTCTTAAGCCTAAGAGTTTGAGGTTGCTGTGAGCTGTGACGCTATAGCACTCTACTGAGGGCGATATAGTGAGACTCTGTCTCAAAAAAAAAGAAGAAAGGGGGAAGTGAGAAGAAAGATCCCTGTAAACAACATGGAAATAGTGAATCTAGTTTGCATCATTTTAGGAGTAAACTCATTAGCAAGAAGCTGGCAAAGAGATTTAGTTCGTAAATTCTGTCTCAGTTATAGCAGAAAGCAAAACAATTTTAGTTGTTTATGGATTCTCCGGAAAGTCTTGAGAGTTGAGCTGTGAAGAAGATGTTCTAGGCTTCCCTGCAGTGCTGTCCAGGTCTGTTCTAGTCACTCTGTTAAGAATTGCTCAACGTGTTAAAAGCAGTTATAATTGTGTCTGTTATAACAGTAAGCAGTGTTATCATTCTGACATAGTTTAACTGCGAGAGAAAGGAAACTAGGGATGATAATTTTAAACCTCAGTGGAAGGGAGAAGAGAGGTATATGTGAGGGAGATGCTTCCTCTTTTCTCATCCTGTGCTGGAGGTAGCCCAACCACTACACATATTATATAACAGTAGGACTCTTCTGCACCACATGGGTTATTGCACTCAGAATTTCTGTAGGTGTGCATTTGATTGACAGGAGAACTAAAGGTACACTTGGATGAGAAGATTAAGATCTACAACCAGAAGTATCCAGGGCTACTGAAAATAATACGGCATACTGAGAGGAAAGGCCTTGCTCAAGCCCGCAACACTGGCTGGGAAGCTGCCACAGCTGACGTGGTCGCCATATTGGATGCTCATATTGAAGTGACCATTGGCTGGTAAGACCCCAGGAGGCTGCCACTTCTGAAAAAGGGCAAAAGAGAGATATTGTACATGTACTGAATTCAAGAGAGAAGGTATTAGGGACATGGGAATGTTAAACAAAGGGCAACTCCAAAGAGAGCATACTTTTGCTCAGGAATTTGGGTTGGCTAAGAGAAGTGCTAGAGATAAAAACAAGGGGCTGGGAGTATTGACTCTTATTTTGCCAAATACTTTATGAATCTAAATGAGCCATAACTAGACATTTGTGTCTATAACTATAAAATGAAGAAATGACTCTTTGGTAATTTCTAAGACTTTTCCCAGCCCTCAAATTTTTATGATATAAACAGAGCTGTGTTCTTTGGAGGATGTGGGAAATCACACAGGAGACACCATTGTGGAAAAAGAGATCACGTAAATTCAGGCAGAGTACTGATAGTCCTCGTTCGCAATGGCCTGAGGGGAGGTACTTGGTTCAAATCTGCTCTTGACATGGGTCAGTGGCTAGCAACCCCAGCTATTCCAAAAGGCATAGTGATTCTCTGGACTCCGGAGAGTGCTAACATGGCACAGTCCAAATGGAGAAGGCACCCAATGTCAGGGCAAGGTGCTTGGAGCATACTTTCTGCTTGCCGTTGTATTTAGCTGGGCTTGCTGCCCCATCTTCCTCTAGGGCAGAGCCCATCTTGGCTCGGATTCAGGAAGACCGAAATGTGATTGTATCACCCGTGTTTGAAAAGATTCATTTTGACACCTTTAAGCTAGAAAGGTATGGAGTAGCAGTTGATGGATTTAACTGGCAACTGTGGTGCCGATATGACGCACTTCCACAAGACTGGATTGACCTGCATGATGTCACTGCTCCTATAAAGTAAGTCTGAATGGGCTCAGGGATTGTGAGCAACATGTGGGAATGAACGAACTGTATGGGTTTTGTTTATCTTTGGGGGGAGTAACGGGGGTGAGATGCGTGGAGGGGATGAGGTGAAGGAAAGGGGTAGGCCAGGCGTGGGAGCTCATGCCTGTAATCCTAGCACTCTGAGAGGCTGAGGTGGGGGGATTGAGGTTCAGGAACTTGAGACCAGCCTGAGCAAAAGCGAGACCCCATCTCTACTAAAAATAGAAAAATTTGTTGGGACTGGTGGCACATACCTGTAGTCACAGCTACTCAGGAGGCTGAGGCAAGAGGATTGCTAAGCCCAAGAGTTTGAGGTTGCTGTTAGCCATGACGCCACTGCATTCTACCCAGGGTGACAGAGTGAGACTCTGTTTCAAACAAACAAGGGGTGAGGGGTGGGGAGGACAAACCTAATGAGCTGATCCCAAATAAGAAATTATGGACACTTTATAGGGGTGTTCAGGAAAAAATAAAGCAAAGAATTTAACATGTTAAAAAACTGTGGGGGGGGGGTTCGGGGGCAGCTCCTGTGGTTCAAAGGAGTAGGGTACAGGCCCCATAGGCTGGAGGTGGTGGGTTCAAACCCAGCCCCGGCCAAAAACTGCAAAAAAAAAAAAAAAAATTGGGGGGCTCATTTCAAGCATTATCAGGAGGCTATTAAGTAGGGATACCTAGATAAAGGAGATGTACTTGGAGAAGGGTTGGGATAGCACAGTGAATGAGGGAAAGCTAGGAGCACATAGACCAGCCAGAGGGTTTAGGGATGGCTTTCACGATAAGAAGAGACTTATGTAGAGTTTTGAAGGGCAAACCAACACTGGGCTTCCCATCCCCCACCTCTATCCTGACCCTTGCCTCAAAGGGAAGTCAGTAACTTTCTTGCTGTGTGCTCTCTAGGAGTCCTTCCATAATGGGTATCCTGGCTGCCAACAGGCTCTTCCTGGGAGAGATTGGGTCTCTGGATGGTGGGATGCTGGTCTATGGAGGAGAGAACGTAGAACTTAGTCTACGGGTAGGTACATGGCCATTCTCTTTGTGGGACAAAGCAAAGGAGAAATAATGGGAAGGAAGTAGGATCTCTGCAATCCTAGGACACAGCTGAATGTCATCAGTTCAAGAGGTGGACAAATTCTCACGTTTCCAGGTCACTAGGTTAAGGAGAGGTAGGCGATAGGATGTCTTGAGTGAAGCTTTATTGTGTAGGCCTATATAATCTGGGAGGGGTAGGGGGAAGGTGCTGAGTTGAGACTAAGCAGATGCTGTCCCCATTTTGCTTAAGGACTCTGGGCATTTCCAAGCATTTCCTGGAATAAATGAACTTTGGGGCATAACTTTGGGGCTCTCTATGAAACTAAAGACATAGAAAACTGGAGTGGGTAAAGGGACCAGGCAATGCAGATGTGTGGGCAGCCTGTCTACTTTAGTATGGACAGCTCAGGCAGGTGATGTGATGGCCTGAGCCTGTGCTGAGACAGGGTCTACTCTAACACAAATAGCCAGTAGTGGGGAGCACCTCACTGCAATCTTCATACCAGGTCTACTTTGGATCAACTTCTGTGTGTGTCCAGAACAATACTGGCTTCCCACTTCAGCAGTGATGCCTCTTGTCTGCCCCTGACAGCTTCCTATGCTTGTTTCGGTCAAATGAACAACTTGAATTTTGGGGCTCTATAAGGGAATTCATATGTAAACTAAGACAACTAGAGAAATTCCAAGGGCAGGTTCACATTACATCACTGTATCAGTTAGCTATTGACAAAAAAAAAAAAAAAAAATTTGCTGTATAACAAACCATCCCAAACTCAGTGGCTAAAAGCAATAATAATAGATAACAGATTTGCGACGCCAGCTGGGCTTGGATAAGGTAGCTCTGTTGCCCATGTATTCATTGTGGGACTCAGCCTGATGGGACAGCAGCTATCTAGGGAAAGAAGCTCTTCCTGTGGTGTACTAGGGGACAAGCAGGACAACATGAGGTCTCTTAAGGCCTAACTTTGGAAGTAGCATGCTATTTCACCGTAAGTCACACGGTCAAGCCCAAAGTTGTGTGAAGACACAGGGCCGATAAGTTCAACGCATCAGACATCAGAACCAATTTAGAAGGGGTTTCATGCATAAGGTATTCCTTTCACAGTGTTCCTGTTACTCCTTTAGTATAACTATGGGGCCTTGTTAGAAGGTGCTGACCCTTTGATTTGTGATTGTTTCTGTTAGTTTATCTTCCAGCCTAAGGCTGAACTCTCAAAAGAGGCAACATAAGGTAGTGAATTATACAGAAATTAGAGACAGGCTTACCTCCAGATCCTGCTTTGCCACTTAAAAATTTGTGTGATCCTAGTTGTGCAACATGCAAGCTCTCGAAGCCATACCTGCGACATAAAGCACCTAACGCAGTGAGTGACACATGGCTTACACTCAATGTAAGGTTAGTGCTAAAAATTCACAGCAAGAATGTCAGACGGCATTGTAAAAAGTACTTGATCTGAGTTCTAATTCTGGCTTTGGGAACTGAGCTTTTATAAAATGAATTTTTCCCCTTTAAGCTCCGAAATTCTGTGCCTAACATAAGGTGAACTTTGGTCCATTGCAATGTCTAGAGTAATTTAATTTCCTATCTAGGGTTTGTTCAGTTCCACTCTTTCCAATTTCCTCCTTAATGAAACTGTCTTCAGATACATATATGGCCATAAATTGTACCCAATTAGGACACACTCAAGACCCCATGTCAACAAATGAACTTCAATTCTTGTCTAGGTTATTCACTAAGCATGATCATCGAGTCTTGATCAGTTTTCCTGTTTTTTTTTTTTCCTTTTTTTTCTGAAGAATACTTTTTCAATTTTTATTATGGAAAATTTCAAACATATACAAAAGTTCAGAGAGGGTATAATGACTTCCAGTATCCATCACACCACTTCAACAATGATCGATTCACAGCCAATCTTATTTTATCTATGCATTAACATAACCGATCTCAGATTATTTTGAAGTAAATGCCAGTAGCATATCATTTCTTCTATAAATATTTTAGTACATTTCTTAAAGAATTTTTAAAATGCATAACCAAAGTATCATATGACTCCTAAAATAAACCAATTGGGCTTTTTCCATGACTTAGCAATTATGAATTGGGCTGCAATAAACATTCTGGTACAAATATCTTTTGTTATGATGTGATTTTTGGTCTTCTGGGTCTACGCCTAGAAGAGGAATTATAGAATTGAATGGCAGATCTATTTTTAGATCTCTAATTTATGGCTTTCACATGAAAGCTATAACCCAGTTACAACCCAAGAATAGAGGGAAGGGGGAAAGGGAGGGGAGGGAGGGTGGAGGGGGGTGGAGGGAGGGTGGTTGGTGGGATCACACCTGCGGTGCATCTTACAAGGATATATGTGAAACTCAGTAAATGTAGAATGTAAATGTCTTAACACAATAACTAAGAAAATGCCAGGAAGGCTATGTTAACCAGTGTGATGAAAATGTGTCAAACGGTCTATAAAACCAGTGTATGGTGCCCCATGATCGCACCAATGCACACAGCTATGATTTAATTAAAAAAAAAAAAAAAC